>DF240225.1:52504-119755 GCA_000507305.1 Breviolum minutum Mf 1.05b.01
TTGGATGTGCTGGAGTATATATATATATATAATCTATATATATATATATAAATGAGCTGGGGATTTAAAAATCTTCATTTTCAATAATTTATATATATAATATATGATTTTGATACAAATTTATGGCATGGCGACCCCAAAACCATGGACAAACCATGGACAAACCATGGACAAACCATGGACAAACCATGGACAAACCATGGACACGACCAAATGTTTCAGGTATGGTGTAAGTAGTTTTGGTGAATGGCTTGTGTTCCAACAAATATAATTCATGATCGGTTTGATGTATCTCCAAGTGATTTTTTGAAAAATGTTTGAACATTTTGTGGTTCCAACTGAACCGTGGATCAACCGTGGATCAACCGTGGAACAGCTGTTGTTTGCCGTGGAAAGTCTGTTGTTTGCCGTGGAACAGCTGTTGTTTGCCGTGGATTGGGCCCCCCCAAAAAATCACCAAATTCATCCAAATTTGAATTATGTTGCCGGTAGCTTTATTTGGGGTGAATTCATGTTACTTGCCCGTTGCAGCCGGTGCCACCCCAAGCATGGATTCAAGTGACATCGATCATGATCATTCTTTTTTAATTAGATCTTATATATATATATATATGATCAATCGATCGGTTAAATCATATATACGCTGGTGCCAACTTGATTCGTAGCGTAGTCATGGCCGAGAAGTTCTTAGAGGGTGCCAGGAAGAGGAAGGCGATTGCTGAAGCCAGGACACAGCAATTGTCAACCAAATCCAGCATCGATAGCCAGCCCACTCTGGAGTATCCTGATCGAATGGAAGAAGACGAGGAAACTATCAGGTGTGGTGTTCGGATTTTAAAACAATTCTCCTTCTTCCATTTATGATAACTGACCTGAAGTGTTTTTTTCAGCTGTCGAAATACCAACTTCCCCACCGATTTCCATATTTCAATGGGAGATTGAAATGGCTGGACGTATGATAATTCAAAAAATATATATATAAAGCCAACAGGCGGCAAAAGACACTGGAGCTGGGAGAGACTCCACCGTCAGATGAAGAGCCAGAAAAAACGTCAGGCTCAAAATCTGTGGGTATGGTGGGAGGTTTGTTTCCTCTTTTTGAATTCATGAACAACAATTGTATTTGAAAAACCTTGATCGAGCTAATTGGGTTTTAATTTATATGAACTATATATATATATAATAAACATCGCTGGGATCCCGGGAGGCCGAAAGTCGAAGTCAACAAAGAAAGATCGGGAACTCACGGTTCATGAGCCAACTATCACACCCCGAAGGAAGTTGTTCAGCCCCAATAGTTGCTCTGGAGAAAAACCAGTGGCACCTGCAAGGACAGCCCTGAAAATCTAGAATTCATATATATATATATATATGGTGCCAAAACCCACCATTTTCAGGATCATACATTTGATCTAGAATTGCCATTTAAACAAACGAACAAAAACTTTTTTCATTCTCAGGACTCTCAATCCTTCTCATGTGATTGTCTGAAATTGATGAGGAGGAGTAAGGGAAAGGAATCACAAGAGGCTTTGATGGCGATCGGAGATGTCAAAGTGAAAGTGGAGCAAGTTGAACCACCAAAAGCTGATGAAGACCCACAGGTCACACCAAGAGGTACGATCAGAAGAGGTAAACACGTACCTGAAGATTCAGATTTGCCTGAGATCAAGAGACGTCGAAGTAAAGCTTCCCAGGACGCTGATGCTTCAGACAGTGATGGTGAGGTGGGTAAGTTTTCAGCGAGCAGCAAGGGTCCAAAAGAGATGAACTCGAATAATGCAAAGTTGCGTAAGAAGAAATCTAGAGCGAAGGTCACTGAAGATGATGAAGAGGAAGAGCCAAAGCCAGGAAAAGGATCTAAGGCGAAGAAGACCGAGGACAAAGGATCTAAAGCGAAGACCACTGAAGATGAAGAGGAGGAGCCAAAGCCAGGAAAAGGATCTAAGGCGAAGAAGACCGAGGACAAAGGATCTAAAGCGAAGACCACCAAGGCTGCAGAAGAGGATGAAGAGGAGGAGCCAAAGCCAGGAAAAGGGTCTAAGGCGAAGAAGACCGAGGACAAAGGATCTAAAGCGAAGACCACTGAAGATGCAGAAGAGGATGAAGAGGAGGAGGAGGAGCCAAAGCCAAGAAAAGGATCTAAGGCGAAGGACAAAGGACCGAAAGCGAAGACCACCAAGGCTGCAGAGGAGGATGAAGAGGAGGAGGAGCCAAAGCCAGGAAAAGGATCTAAGGCGAAGAAGACCGAGGACAAGGGATCGAAAGCGAAGACCACTGAAGATGCAGAAGAGGATGAAGAGGAGGAGGAGCCAAAGCCAGGAAAAGGATCTAAGGCGAAGAAGACCGAGGACAAAGGATCTAAAGCGAAGACCACCAAGGCTGCAGAAGAGGATGAAGAGGAGGAGCCAAAGCCAGGAAAAGGATCTAAGGTGAAGAAGACCGAGGACAAAGGATCTAAAGCGAAGACCACCAAGGCTGCAGAAGAGGATGAAGAGGAGGAGCCAAAGCCAAGAAAGACCAGACCAACTACAAGTGGGAAGAAGCCAAATGCTGAAGCCAAGAAGACTGATGATGAGGCAAAAAAAGTCAAGAAACGAAAAGAACCTGAGATTGAAGTGGCTGCTTCAGAGCCTGAAGGGCCAGGCAGAGTCCATGAGATCTTAAGGTCCAACACTGCAGAGATTCCACCACCAACCACGAAGAATGAGGAGGACAAGAAAAAGCAAAAGTTGGAATACAAAGCTAGGAAGGAAAGGTTCTATCGTTCTTTGGTTAGTTGGGGACCCCGGTGCTAAACCAATACCGTGAATCGGACAGTCATGTTTCATTTCACTCTTCATTGCTGTTCTTCGAAAATTCAAGAATTTAAAGGAAAATATATATATATATATGTGTTTTTTAGTAATGATCTCGTCACTCTTGGGAATATGTTTGAAGAAAATTGCATCCAGCCGTCCCAGGTCCTAAGAACAGTGAGGAGCTCAACGAGGCCCTCGCCAAAGCAAAGAACAGCAAAAACCGCACGTTCCTCAGTTTGGAATCCGGTCGACTTCAATCAATGTAAAATTGAAAACATCGCTTGTTTCCATGAAACATCATTGGGAAATTGAAATTGTTCCCTTTGCATATCTCGAAATATGTTTTGAATTCCCTTTTTGATTCTTTCCCCCTCTATATTTTTCTTTGGTTGTTTGGGGGCCACGCTATGTACGTACTGAGGCATCGCTGCGATGCAGGAGGTCTATGAGCGCTGGCTGTCATGTGGGGAGGACTGGAAAAAGTCCAGCTGGGCCCTATCTCTCGAGAAGACATCGACTGAGCGTCGTAAAGGTGCACGTCGGTGGATGACTAAATCCCAAATTGAACGTAAGTATGAGTCTAAGGAGGTAGCCCAGGAAATAGTGGCTTCAAAAATGGCACCAGAATGTGCGCATCAGCGCAAAAGGCACCCGGACCTTCCCCACCGGGATGATCATTATCTGCATATTCATCAACCGTTTTATTTCTATTTTTGATTTCATTTAAAAAAGATTTGTTCATGAATCAGATATATATATTATATATATATCGAATTGCTGACATGATGCAATTCAAGATTCAAACGTGAAGTAAGGTTTTTACTTTCAAACCTAGTGGTTGACCCTTTTATGGGATTGTGACACCTCACTTTGCCTATGGAAGCCAAGGATCTTATGCTTTTCCTTTGTTGGGATGAGGAGAGTGAGGAAACAGAAGATTGCACAATGCTCAGCAACAAACATGAAACCAAAGAGGACGGCAACAGCCGAAAGAGACACAAGCGAGATGTTTCTTCTTCGTCTTCTGCTTCTGAGGCGTACCATTGGGGGAAATGGGTCAATAATAATATGTCTCAACCCACATCCACTTCAACAAAACAGTTTAAGTTCCAAAATTCATGTACGTACTATCAGTTACCCATCCGACAATTCTGAACCCTTCCAATTTCTCATTGCGAGTTTCATCTTGCGTAAAGACCATTCGAACTCCTCAGCCCAACACCAGGAGGAAAGCAGCGAGGATACTGATGATGATGAAAGTTCACAAGGTGATGATGACAAGAAGAAAAAAAGGAAAAAAGGAAAAGAAGGATAAGAAAAAGGGCAAGGCGAGCAAAAAGGGAAAAGGATCGAAGGGAAAGGATAAGAAGAAGAAAAAGAAGAAGGGAAAGGAAACTGAAAAGCAGAAGGAAGCTCGGCTTGCAAGGGAAGCTGCAAAAGAGAAGAAAAGGGAAGAACGGGAAAAAGAAAGGGAAGAGAAAAAGGAACAGCAGGAAAAAGTGAAGGACGCCAAGAAGGTGCTATGTGGTGGGTGTACTTAATTCGATCCACGAGTTTCATTTATGTGAGTCAGGTGTTGGGCAACCTCACTTCCAAGATTCGTGATATCTCAGAAAAGGAAAAGAAAGTTGCTGCCAAACTGCCCCTTGGCACTATCAGGTTTGGGAAAATTATCAATCATAAATAGTTCGATCCGCCCTTTGGATTGACCAAATACTTGATAGTTTCGATACTACTTTGATGGATGCCACCACACTGGCTGCAACCTGGTGACTGACCAAGGGCACCCGATCTTGCGCAAGCTGTCACCAAGAACCTGCACCTTCACAGTAGCAAGATGCAGGGTGTGCGTGATCAGTTGCAGATTAGCATCGATAAGTTTGAGGAGTAACTTGAGTCAAAATCTTGTTGAACCAGATTATAGATACCAAAGAACACAACAACCATTTCCCAAAATTTATGTGTTCAATTTTGATTGTACATATGTTTTTTTCAACCCCCGCATTACGTCCATTCCAGGAGGAGAAATGCAAAAAGGTCATGGAGAAGGGGAAAGCTGCGCTTGATAGTTTCAGCGAGTTTTTATCATCCGTCCGAATGTAGGGGGGGTCGATTTTCTCCTTTGGGAGGCAAAGCAAATGGCCATACTTCCTTAGGGCTATCCCATCTATGTGTGCAGTCATGATTAATTAAGACGAATTACGCTCGGATTTGTTTTTCCATGCTAGTTGAGTCTTTAATTTCCAAAAAGTTATATATCCAATTCTGATGTGCACACTTGAGGGTATGGAAGGTTGAGCCGTCAATCCCGTTATGTTGGTTCACTGTGATGTAGCGTTGGGGGACCAAACGATGAAACCTAGCTGCCACAGTTTTTGATTTAGCTAGGGTTTTTGAATTCCAATCAACCCATCACATTCAACATTCAACAAATTTGTACTTGTTGGAAAACAAATCTTCCAAGTCAAGGTAGCTAGGTGACAGCTGAGTGTGGATCGATGCATGTGCACTCAATGGTCCATGGGTAGCTACTGAAACACGGTGGCGACCATTCATATATCTTCATTGTCCGAACCGAAATGGTGAAAAAAATTGAACTCATTGCCACTAGCTGCATTGCCCTCGTGATAGAAATTTCAGCAGTCTTGTTAGCAAGTAAAATCAAAAAAATCACTGGCCAACCCCCTCGCAGATTCCAGTGATGATGATGCTGGTGATGGGCCATTCTTTGCAAACTTAGTTGATGATCTTCAAGCTGGTGTATCTTGGATAAAAAACTCACCATTATGGCAAAACACATGTTGTAAATTCATGCTCCATATATTCAATTGTCAAACCCCCACACCCCTCAATTGATCGATCAAGGTAACAACTTCCCTTCGAGCAATTCGCCGTGCCAGGGCACACTATCAGGAGCCCGATAAACACAGCGTTCCGCAGTGCATAGTCATGGCTCTGGGGTGGAATTCAGGTGAAGACTGTAGATGAAGAACTGGTTAAAAATGTAATCTGATCTTCCAACTTCAAACATATATTGGTTTTCGTCCTAGCTAGGATTGGGATGGAACTGGTTTCGGAGCTGAAACTCTTGTCTTCAGAATCTTCAGAGATTGATTTCTGATGATATTTGGCCCATGTCATTAGCTAGTAGCTAGGGTACATAGTGGTGATTGGATCCTGCCACCTGAACCATTTTTCAACACTTGGCTTTGTAAGGCAGGTTCGTTTGTTTGTTTAACGTTTATTTGTCTGAATGGGCTGGGTTTGCTTCAAAAACCAAAAGCAGTGAACTGTCTTCGGGGTACAAGCTGTTCTAGTGAAATTGCTCACGTTCATTCATTCACTTTAGCTGGGAGATTTCAGTTTATAAATTATAAATATATATATATATATATGTGTGTGTGTGTGTGTGTGTGTTGTGGGGTTGTGTTCTGGGCTGAACACATTTGTGCCTGCTAGGATTGCAAAGGGCGGTGTCACCCAACCTCTCAGCGTTTGGGGCAACTCCCAGAAGGCACAAACTGTACCCGGGATTTGCTGCGAGCATGCAAGTTGGAGCTGGATACTTTGCAGGCATAAATGCCAAACATTTTTCATTGTTTGTTATTTCGTGGGGATGGCTCAGTCATATTCTAGATTCACCATTTCCTGGTGGACAGTTTAGTTTGCAAGTTATCATTCATATGTAGTGATCTAAGGATTATTCTTACATTTCGATTCCGGTGAAGAATGCAAAGGGTGGCTATGAGATGCGAAACATCCCTCTCCTCTATCCACATCATTTGTTTCATAGCTTGATGACGGAGATCGGGCTGGAAATACCAGAATCGAAGGTCAAAGAGTTTTGGAGGGTTCACCGGGAAGAACTTAAGGAGGAGTGGGCATGTAAATCCCCAGCTTCAGATAGGCACGTCCCTTTTGCCATCTACGGGGATGGTGCAAAAATCCGGGATGATGGTACGAAGATTTGTGGTATTTTTCTTTCCTTCCCTGCGGTGTGGAGACCGAGATCAGCAAGGTGTGGCCGATGGTGTGTGTTCGCGATTGAAGAACACAAATTGTTTGGGCATGCAACCCTTGACGAGGTCTACCGTAAACTGACATGGTCATGCAACGTACTTTTTAGTGGCAATGATCCTGATCGACCGGGTAGAACCTTGTGCAATGGCCGTGTGTTTACATGCACTGAAATCAAAGGAGACTGGCAGTGGTTGAAACAATCTATGCATTTTAAATCTACTTGGCAAACTTTGAAAGAAGTATGCTTTTTGTGTGACACTCTTGGCCGAAGCAACGACCCGAAGAAACTCTACTACTGTTGCGATGAGCGGCCAAATTGGAGAGAGTATGATGTGATTAGTTTTATGAGCAAACAAATGGGTGATGGTACCCCATGTTTCTTGGATGAGATCTCATGTATGTACTTTACAAATTTTAGTTGTGTCTTCCAACCAATTATGTATATAAGATGACTGTGTGCATTTTGTTTGTACTTCGCGAGTCTGTCCCTGATCTTGTGTGAGGTGCTTTGGTGCTACTGCATGGATTTCACCCATCTATCTTGCAGCCATGCTCCATGCACGCCATTAATTTGGGCGTCATGTATGACGTCAACGGATCCTGCATGAACCTTGACCTCATCAATTAGCAGTAACTCTGAAATTGAACTGTTTGCAAGCTAGCTGCATACCACTTGATCGAAAGATTGAGAGACTTAGCTAGTGTTTCAAGTTTTTGCTGATTTAACCTGTTCAGTTTTTATTGAGTCAGCTAGGATGGCACTATGTGATGCTGGCTATTTTGGACCTGCGCCAGATTTGCAAGCTCATTTTGACCAGGCTTATGCATCTTTCAGGGCCTTTACAAAAGCGAACAAAATTACATGTACCCAGCCTCCTTTCAAGGTTCGTAGTGTTGCTTGATAGCATGAAAAAAATCATCCAAATTCTGGATGATTTTGGATTTAGTTCTATTTTTGGAAATATAGGCGCTTCATAGGATGGCAATTTTAAGACAAAAAGTGACAATTGCGCTGCCTACTTGCAGCTAAGGTTGTCAAAAAGGGAGGTCAAATTATGTTTACTTGCAAAGCCTACAACGGACGTGTGGTTCTTGAGTGGTTGACCCGCTGCATTACTTCTCTTGCACAGCAGCACCCTGAAAATGCTCGACTGGCTTTGTTGGCTTCATGCTCGTATTTTGGTAGCAATTTGTATGAATGCTTGCCCTGTTTTGGGTGGTATGTCCTTTTTCATGTTACAGCTTAGGATCCACTTAGCAAATTTTCTTGGGGTTTCTGAACGCTCTGGGCGTGTGCTTGGTGCTGAAGCTGCTCAAAAATTGTATCGACACGGATACACCTTCTGCAAGCGCTATGTGGCATTGTCTAATGAGGCACTGAGGCCAGATATGGGTGTGTTTTTTTGGTGACTGAGGGCATGATCAATACCGAGAGATATAACGTACGTACCTGCTAGCTGTGTTGTAGGCCCAGTTATGTTTGCACGAGGCGTGGAGCAGATGAGTTCCGCTTGAGACCGAAGATACACGTGACTAGCCTGAAAGTGGTTTGAACAAACAGGGTGAATTAGTAACCTTTTTGGGATACAATCATATATTTCATGATGAGCCTTTTCAAAATACAACAAATGTTGCTGCTGTGGCAATCAACAAATCATGTACGTCATTTATTTCAAATGGCTGTTGTGTACTGAGATGGTGCTCCATATGGCAAGATCTTGCCGTGACTTCAAGAAAAACTTCAGATATTATCACTGCTTCGCTGACGAGGATGGGATGGGTCATCTCAAGCGCATCTTGGTAATACTTGGAAAGTGAATGAGCAATGATCGACTCAAAATTGAAAATATCATCATGGTTTTTCAGTAGCTATACCTGAGGAATAGCAAGAAATGCACACCCTCTTCATCGATCCCGATGGATTTGCCGCATGATGAAGATTCGTTTGATCAGCATGAAGTCTAAGATGAAGGCGTCACTAGGCCAAGAAATTTTGATTTGCTTCCGGCTTCAAACACTTGTTTTGTGCGCGCTGTGGAGGTATAGGGGTATTGTAAGTGATAGATTTCGTGATATATATGTGTTTAATTGTCTGTGCATTTGACCAACCCAGGCTCAACCGCAGTGTCAAACAGCGACGTGGAATGTGACCAAAATGGTGAAAAAAGAGCTTGAAAAAAGGGGCACTTGGAATATGGCAAAAAACCGTCTTTCTCCATAAACCGTTTTTGCAGCAACGACGGTAAAATTTACATCTGTTGGAATCTTAGGGATATNAGGGACAACTTCAATGAACAGAAAATTTGTTTCAACTTCGCTATAGCTTACGCATGCGTATTCGGTAAACATTATGTGGTTCCGTGGGCTCACCCATCATCTACAGCATCATACAACTTACATATACACGTTGCCAGGCACAATGTTCATCTCATATCTCTGCCGTGACCCCTTCCTACCCTTGAAGCCGAGTTCAGGGAAATAGAACGAGGATGCAAAGAAAACCAAGAACTTGCCGCATGTAAACATCTTATGATTTATGCATAGATAAATATATAAACAGCAAGCACATGACAATAGATCACCTTCAAGTTTACCTGATTTGGGTTTGAAAAAAAAAACAAAGTGTTGCACATCTCGCTGGAAAATTGGATTGCACTTACCACATCCCATTCACCTTTAACCTCGATTTTATTAGGATAACGGTGAGGCTTCTGTTTGGGTCAGTCACATGAGTTTCACACCTCCAGGCTAGCTTTTTCTGTGCGTTCAAAATGCGTCAACGGGGGAAAGTCTCCAATTTCAGGCCCAGTTTTGGGTTGAAATCAGCATCCCGGAAGGTGTGATGTATTCACTTTTTGTGGCACTATGTGGCACCTGAGTCCCCAGCAGCACCTCAGTTCCCTTGGAACTTCACTAGCAGCTGGGGGCCAAGTAACTCAGCACTAGCACGGGCTAGGACTGAGCTAACAGCATCAATAACGGATTTTCTAAGGCTGTACTATGTAGGTGCGCATATATACAGAGAAGTAAGCTAATTGCAGCTCCCCTTTTGCACGTGCTTCACTTCATTTTGTCCCATGATGACTATCACAACAGTAAATCTTGAACACTACAAAAGTTTGGGTAGCTTGAAATTGGGGGGAGAGATGCAACTATATCCAAAAAGGGACTCTTGTTTTGACCCTTGGCTCTGCTACGCAAGAGGTATATCAGCCTTCTGCCAGGAGGCAGGCACTTCATTTGTCCTCAGCAGCAAGCATTGGCATAGGCTCAACTGCCATAATTTGAAAAATTGTCAGCTTCCCTCCAATGGGAGTTTGGATGCTCCCCCAGCTGCTTAATATAATCAATAATAGCTCAACGGCCTGGACATGGGCCACACTGGCAACCATGACACCTCTTAAAACCCTTTGGGCTCCATGGAATTTGATCTGCAATGTTCCACCTAAAACCGATAAGCCGGACCACCATCTTTTTTCGAGAACTCTGGCCGGAAATGAATTGGCTTGGCATCAGCTATCGGCGACCAGGGACTGAAAACTGCAAGTCTTCAGTCCAACTCCTCCATGAAAATGTCTTGTTGCATCACAACTCAATCAAGATGGCTTCTTCAAAGCCTGCTATTTTGCAGCACCTCTAGGCGGTGCAAAGGTTCACGTACTCTACCTCCTTCACCAATTTTCACAGGTTGCATCTTTTCCCAGGTGATTGTGTTGATCTGGTACGCCCTATGAAACTGCTGGCTTGGCCATTGCACCCGTCGAGTGATCGCGGCATCCATCGTTGCGGTTGGAATGTGGCCTTTGGGACACAGCTCTGAAAATTGCAGGGCAAAAATGGCCTTCGTACAAAGTTGAAGGTATGTTGTGTTGNGGTAAAATTTACATCTGTTGGAATCTTAGGGATATGGTTTTCCAGGTATATAATTAAGATATAAATATTTATATTCAACTGTGTACACATGTATTATCATGCATTACTCTGTGTACCACCATATTACGTAGTGACGTAAAAGTGCCACTTGCTTCCAGAGCCTGTTGCACCTGGGCGAGGTCACCGGTGAGCCACGGTTGGCCTGGGGCTTTTGGAACCATTGTCACAACGCCTACCAGGCGCAACATGGCGGTGTTAGATGCTCCATGCCGGCACGTTCTCAGACTTGGAAGATGGCAGACTTGTGACATGTGACCCTCCTTGCGAAATCATGATGAAGAAGAGGATGATGATGAAGATGATGAAGAGGATTGTGATGGTGGTGATGATTGTGATGAAGAAGAAGCTTATCATGAGGATGATGAGGATGATGAGGATGATGAGGATGCGGACAAGGACGACGATCACCGCTGACATTTCGCCATGACAAGTCAGCGTCATGCCAATCGCACATCTTTCTGCGGACGTGACCCTCCTAGTGTTCCGTCCGCTCCCACGCTGTGTCGAGGAGACGAAACCCCACGCAGGATACGTCACATTGAAACAGATGGGTTCCGATCGCCAAGAGCAAGTTTTTGGTCATGGTATGTCATGGTCGTGGCCGTTCACAGATGAGTTTTACACAGCTAGCATGTGTTTGGACTGATGTGACAAAGGAACCAGAGATTGTGTCAATAATGGGGGAAACTTGGAACCACAAGGCAAACTTTCGCACAGACTGGAAACATTTGATAAGACCCCCGAGATTTAACATGGCCCCTGAAACATTTGGTGGGAAGACGACTTTCTGCTCGGGATGGTAACTTTTCAAGGGATATGTCTTGGTGATTCTTGGTGCGTGTAATTTGTGCAAGCCTGTGATTCAAAGACCCCTAGACCTTTTCTTGATTCATTTCGAAGAACTTTTCCATGCTAGGGTCAGACCAAAGCCATCCTTTGCAAAACTTCCAGAAATGATTCATGCAATCCACGAATGGGACTACTTGTGGGCGACTGTAAGTTCTTTTGTATTAAGGTCGCTGCAAGATTGGCAGTTGTTGGTTTCAACGCTTTGCAGTGGCTGTGGCCGTTCCCATTGTCAAAATCATGACACTGATGCCAACACTCGCTTCCTCAATGTCTGACCTGCAGCTGTTTGGCAGCTGGAAATCCCCCTTTGAGCCGCATTTGCTCTACAAATAGCTACAAATCTCCAACCCCAAAACTGACAGCTTCACATTGAAGCAATCAAAAACAACATGCCAGCAATAACATGTTTAAAACAACAGCTTGTCCTGAGAGGAACCTTACGGGGGAACCTTAAGGGGAAGGGTGACTGAAAGCCCTCCTTCGTGTGGTCACAGCGGTTTCGCTGCAACCGACTTGGGTTGACGATGCCGGCGGGTCTTCTTGGTGCCGCTGCTGTAGCGGGCGCGGCCAACACCTTATGGCAGTACAACCGGGAGATGCTCGGGCAAGCAGTATCCTTGGAGGAACGGGAAGTCTTTGAATTGATTTGACCCATATTGCATTGCATTTTTATGCATTTTTGGAAGCTTTGGGCCAGTTATCCTCGCACTGCATCACATACGATGCTGTACACCAGATATCATTTGATGCAAGAAGATGGTACCAGCAAAGATAAAACCACCTCTATATAATGATATTATATCATACATTCATACATCACATATCTCCAATATTCTAAGTGATGCTGTGAGGTACCACCCAGAGCTACCATCCAACCCGCGCATCGTTCTATCATGTTCGCACCCTCGGAAGGTTCTGAGGACGGAAGTTTGGCAAGTGCCTGTTGGGCTTCAAGAGCCTTCAAATCCAAAGCCTGCAAAGAATTAAGTTAGGAAAACCAGGAAAAGGATGAGGAAAGGATCTTCTTGACAAATTTCAAGTCTCTAAATCATGCTATTTTGCACTGATCCACAAACATATTCCCTGCGTTTTCGAAACGCAAGTAGCTGTGCCATGAGACGAGATCCTTGATCTGAGGAATTACATGTTCGACGTGCCTCTGCGGCAAGCACGCGACTTCCAAAAACAGAATGTGAATTTGGCGCGTGCCATGGCAGAAGTCCTGTTTGTAGTGGGGGTTTCTTGTTCATGAGTGTCTTGTTCATGAGTTTTGTGTGTGGAGTTGATTCAAACATCATGGACTTTTCTCCTCTCTTTCCCAATCTTTGGAATGTTTCGGGTTGGTTTGGCCGTCTGGCTACACCAGTGAAAGCTGATCAGCTTTTGCTCATCTCACGAACGATGATCACGAGCACTCCTGACAGGATTTGGTCTTTGTTGCTTGTTTCAAGCTCTTGCTTCATATCTTGGTTCAACGTGTTAGCATCAAACGCACAAATGTTAATCACCGAACCTCCCGGAACTGTTGGCTTGTACAGCCGCCCAATCCATCCATGTGATCATGTGGATGAAATCCTAAATGCAACTGTGGATGAGGCTACGCGTTGTTTCGGGAAGATATCCGTGACCTAGCCGCCCTCACAACTGATAAGGCAGGCGGCAAACTGGATCAAGTTGGACTATGATAGATTGCGCATGTTGCCCTGAAAGACCGCCAACATCACTGCCATGCCATTCAGTTGTGATTTGCTTGAAGTGATTTGTCATGGCAGGTCTCCAATCTTTTGGTCACGAATACGCTGAAGGCCTGAGGGGTGGACCGGTTGACCAGAACGCTCAGAGATCCAGCATTCTATTCACCAACATGCCAAACTGTCCCGATAGATTTAGGACGAACAGAGAATAGTACAGTATATTCACACATGCTGATATATACGACCAAGTAGTGTTGAGTTGCCCAAAACCATGGATAGCTTACTACATGTCAGTGATCAAATTGAGACATACCAACCATGGTCATCCATAGTCATTGAAGCCACGTCCCAATGAACAAGGTCGGCTTTGTCGCAACTTGGTGGGACAAGAAGGTGGTTCGCGTTTCCAGAAAGATTGACCTGCATAGTAGTTGATAGCAACATAGGATAATATTGAACACATTTCAAGTATCTTGAGATGCAGGTGGCCTGATGCTGTTGGTTCAAATCTCCATACCCAAAATTCCGGATCTTTTCCATCAAGTACTAGTCAGCAGTCGCCTCTCTCACTGAACAGGATTGGTTGGCAGGTGTTGGCAGGTCCAAGTGACATTGACAAGATGAGTGGATCTAGTGAGTTGAACAAATAGCTGACGGAGCTGGTCTTGGCACTGTTTTTGTCTATGTCAACCCCTGAGACTTTAGAATTCAGGAGTCTGAAAGTACCAGAATCCTTGATGCACCGATAGAAGACAGCGTGCTGAGGTGACTGTCTACTTTAACTTCGACCGCACCGACGAGGGCTTTCTTCGAAATTCCTGGCACGACCAAGTCCTTTGCGTTGCCCTGTCCCTTTGTCGAACAGAGTCGCTGCGGGGATGGGGTCAGGGCATGGATTGCAAACTTCGGAGATGATTTACCTGCTGAAAATTCAAAATTGATCAAAATTGAAACACTTCGAGCATTGTATGCATATAGTATGGAGGTGTATTATAGGTTGTTCCAACCGCAGATACTGATATCGGTGAGACAACATACCCGGAGCACATTACATACTGCCCTGGTGAAGTATAGCGAATATAGAATAAGGATGAGATGTAGCCAGTGCAGAATATCCCGTATATCCGTGTGAAAGTAAATTTGATAAAATTTGATCAAATTTCACAAAACCTGAGTCGACCTCAGCTGATGGGGACGTGAGAACCTTACAGGGTTGGTGACCCCTTAGATGATTTCGACGGACAAAGCATCCCCAAGGCATTTTAGGTTTCAAAGCCACCTGGTGGAATCCATGAAGACTGGACAATTGAGTCATCTAGGTTCCACGGAGTAGTTTTACATATTGTGTAGTCTTTACCACTGTCTTTACATGTCTTTACCACTCAAAGAGTGGTTCCCATGCATGTGCACTCACACGGTCCTTCTTTCAAACTTCGGGACTGATTGAATTCCCATTGCTTGGTTGGCTGGTTGGCTGGCTGACTGGTCTGGTGTGTTGGATGTGTTGCCGTTTGGAGCGATTTGGAGGCTCCTTGTTTGTTCGCCGGCGTTTGTCTTTACATGTGGGTAGGTGGTCGTCGAAGGGCTCCAGATTGTTTTTTTTGTACGAAGATGTGCCAAGCTAGCGCAGTGCTGGCAGCTAGCGTGAAATACCTTTATGGTTGAACATGGTTGAACATGATCGATCCAGATTTGTTACTGTAGCAGCCTGCATCATGCTAGTGACTGCTAGTGCCTAGGTTTGGGATCCGCTTCATACAGCAAAGGTAAAAACGGTTTTCGATTCCAACTTGTTTTCTCTTCAGGAACCTCTTTGACCAGCATTTCTGAATGCCAACCGACACAGATCAGACTCTGTCACATCAGTGCGAAAGAAGCTGAGGGGAATGACGTTGTTGACATCGTTTTTCTTCTTGATGACCTCGTGCCCTGGTGAACGACCGGCCGGCCACTGCCACTGGTGGGAGAATAGTAGTAAATAAGGAGTCAGGGATAGTCAGGGCATGTCAATGAACAATTTGAATACATTGCGGATAGAATGGGATAGATGGAGAATCGGAGTATGACCGCAGATGGCTAAGACTTGGACAGACGGAATGAAGATTGGATGAAGTTCGTCTATGGATGCCTGTTGAGTTCTGATAGTTGGGATAGTTGGGAGTTGTATCTGTACAGATTCACCTGTGTAATAGAAACAGGTCTATAACGCCGGACTATTCGGCGCAATATGTGGATGAGGAATGAGCACATACAAAGATAGCGAGATAGTCTTGGCGATCACGACCTTTTCGACCCATTTCAGGGTTTCAGGTTCTCCAGCTAAAGGCTGATTTCCAGGATTTTCATATGTCCCTACCCATGACCCATGGTATGGGTATTAGGTAGTTTGTGATGTGGATGAGTAGAGAGAAGCCATCAGTCACAGGGAATTCGACTACACGTAGAACATACTATGTTCTAAATGCCTTTTAGTCAGATGATTACTTTACGGTGCTTTTGCGGTAAGCGAGGTGAATCAGGACTGGTCAGATAGCCAGCAGTCACATACAGCATGCCGCATGTGCCGTGTGACACGCCAGTGATATGCTCAGGATCTGGTTCGCGATGCACGCATTGCAGTTGGCGCAAGCCATCACGACAAAGTCACGCTAGCATTTTAGCCTGGGGGAGTTTGGAGTTGACCCATAGTTGCTGGTGGATAGAGTGCAGAATTGCAGTTCCAATGTCTTTGTGCCTGCCTACTTGTCCGGATGAGGCTCTTGCTACAATTTATGCAGTAATATACTGTAGCCTGACTCAGACTAGTATAAACTGACCATGCAATGCCACATGGTACCTTGATTTGGCTAGTAGCACTCCCGGCCTTCGCGTAGAGTCCCACTCAATACGCCCCTATTTATTGTGACGCTTCTTTTCTGAGTCTTGAATTTCAGGTTGCTTGTGCAAGTGGTTCGAATTCCAATGCCGTCAGAAGTTGACATCTCCAAGGCAGCAAACTCAACTGGACGAGACAATATCACATGAGAATGCCTTTTGTATGGATTTCTAGGGTTGCTAGTGAGATCTAGTGACTAGTAAGGCTAGTGAGCGACATGCTGGGCATACTACAAGCCTGTTTGCTGGACTGCAACACTCTGACTAGTCCTTGAATTGCATACAGGCAATGTGAATCTGTGTTTTGGAAGCTGCCTGTGACAGATCCTTCTTAACATATTTGTAGTGTTGTCACCTGCTGTCGCCCTCGACTAACCAAGATGGACCTGGCGCATAGGCATTCAAATTCAGTACTGCACCATCAAATATTGTGACTAATTCATGACTTTTCAATAACACCACTTTCTGAGCTGACTTTATGAAGTGATCGTTGAACCAGCCTAGCATTGTGAGGCGGCGACAGAGGGCAAAGAGTTTGAGATGAACTTTCGAGAGGCATGCAGCATCAAGCGGCAAGGATGTTTTGCAGGGTGAACGGTTGTTTTCGATACTACACTGAATCCGTTGGAGATTTGGGAAATCATGAAGCCAATCGATGATAATCTTGGATGGATAGAAGACTCGTGCAGCAGAAGAACGAGCGCTTGATGGTGCTAGCATTGCTAGCATTCGGTTTTTTGGTGCTAGTAAGATTGCACTCCCAATATGTGAATGGAGAAATCACGTTTGAAATTGGGTCGGGCTGCAGCGACTTCATGGAGAGTCTTCTATTCTATACCATTCCACCACAATGTTTGAACTAGGCAGTAGTATGCGGTAGTCCAGAATGTCGAATTGAATGAATTGCTGGATGTTCGTCCTACACATTCCAATGACTCAGTTTAACTGATTTGTTCTCCAGAGAGGATGCAAATCTGCATACTTGGCGCACAGTGGGTTCTACGACAGGTGTGAAGCTTCAATAGCTCGAACTTATCTCAGCTGATTCCGCATGCATTGTTTCCCTCAGCTCCCGCCCAGTGTCATGACAGGCACTGCGCGTGCCATTCATCCGAGATGATCCTAATACAAATCAGAATGGGCAGCCCCCTCGCAACTCCAGCCCAAATTTGGATCATACACTCAAGTTGCTTGGTGAACAAGCATACTTGGAGCTGATTGGTGGTGAAATTTGTCAATGGTTTGCAGCTGTTTCCATGACGCACCACTATCATCCACCTTCAATGGGTAACAAACTGCTTCTTATCTCAGATCTTTCTTAGCACCTCAGCATCGCCCTCGGCCCTTCTGAATATTCTCCAACAAATAGCTTCTGGATGAATACATAGCTCATGCAGATCGTACATACATTGTCAATATTACATTGCAATGCCCATGACTTCTCAGACAAACAAGAGCTGAGAACAAAACATTCAAGATCATTCAAGTACTTGCTCGCAACTTGGAGCACCTAGCACTACCTCTCCAACGCATTCTATACGATCCAGCTGGAAATTGGATGAACTTGTAGCCTCCTCATTCGAGATGTTACTTCTGTGACCTGTTCGCGCCAATCTGAGTTCTGATGACATCAGCATGAGCGACATCTCTGGATTGCAAAGGCACAAAAACGGCAAGACCGTTTTGGTCGAAACAATTTGGAAACTGAAGGAAAAACTATTCAGACGTCAAGACCTCGGTCGGACCTCGATTCAGTAGCCCTTCCATTGTCACAGATTTTCAATTTGGTACGGTTTGGCTATCCCTTGTTGAGATTATGAATCCAAGACTTTGGGGATTGGGGATTGGTGGGGTTGGACATGATTGAAGTTGCACTTGACCAGTAGTGACTGGTTTCTTTTGCATGTCTCATTGTGTGTTTGTGAGACGTACTTATTCATTTGCAGATTGCAGATTGTACATCTAAGATGCCTCACATTGGTTTTAGTCGAAGCTGAGCATTTAATTTTCAGAAGTGCATATTGATTGATATTGATGCAGCTTTTTTTCCATCTGAATCCGGAAGAGCAAATTATTCCTCAGTGTGTTCTTCAGATGGGGCTCAAGGTATGCTCCTGTAGTTGAGCGCACTTCTGCTCTCCAGACTGTTCGGGGGTTCTGTTCGTTCAAGAAACATCAACAGAATCAACAGTTGCAATGCTGAAGGAATCAGCATGTCCAACTTGCTGCAGGCTTCCTCACCGCATGAAGACTATGGTGAAGGAGGGGATAGAGACTCAGAATGGTGCCCCTCCGAAGCCAGGCGCGACCCTGAGAGAGAGGCTGAGATGAATTGATTACAGCTGCACAAGACGCTAAAGAAAACAAGTAGAGAAACCACTTGAAACGAGTGGAGGTGCATTGAGGCAGAGAGTTCGGAAGCAAGCAGCGTTGGAATCATAAGAATTTATGTGTGAGTATGCTATACGGATGGGCATACATATGTGAAAGGATGTAAAAGTATAGATAGCGAGTAGACAATCCCAAATTAGAAGGGCACGTCTCTCTATACCTTGATCCTCCACGCACGGAGAATAGTCGGGGAATCATGGGTTTGGGATGAGACATATCAGGATATCCGAATATCCTACCAATAGATACCATAGTCTTTTCATGGGTGCATGGGTGATCTATAAAGTATCTGAAATATCTTGATGGTTTTTCTTCAAGCCTGTAATTACATGATCTTGTCCTTTCCCACGCTTGTGCCAGGTGGCCCCGTTGTCACAAGCCTGAATGTGCCTTGGCATCGCCGTGATTTGAGGGTGATACGGCGATAAGTAAGGGTCAAGCCAAGTACATAGTTGTGACAAGCTATTGTACATATAGTTATACCCTGTTGCACAAACTGAATTTTCACAGTTGCTCATTTTGGAATGATTCGCCTCGTTCTTGTGTGATGATAACGCAATAGCACGTCACTTGTTTGGGCGGTACATGGCAGGGACTTCGTTTCAAACCTGCCAGCCCAAAAGTGCGCTCCTTTGATGCCTGCGTCTCCACAGGAATTGGTCTATGGCTACGAAAACATGGATAAGACGTTCTCCCAGATCGAACCGCACCCTTTCTTGCAACAGTGGGAGATAATTCCATCCAATGACAAAGAACTGTGCTGTATTTGTTACCTGTTAGTATCATAATGTTATAATGACTATATAATGACCGTGGATTGTACAAGATTGTGCAACGATGTATGATAGTATTTATGTACATATATGATAGTATGATATATGTACATATATGATCACATATGTGTATACTGTATACAAGTGTTTGTAATTGTACTAGTATTGCAATCTTCGTGCATACATTTTGCTGGGCCTTGATTCCAGATGCCACAGATTCCTCATCGATTGTGACATTTGAAGGCCTTTTTTGCAGGTGGGACTCACATTTGCTATCGGGTGAAGCATTCCTGAACACATTGCCTTCTAATCCTTCAGCCAGGGCTCACTGCTCAGACTATCAGTTCTCAGGCACTTGAAGCTTTTGAATTTGGTGGCATCGAGTTGGCAGCCCTTCGACCCTCAGGCTATCTAAGTTGCAGTATGTTGCAGTGGCATGGAGAACAGATGAGAGCGGCAAATGTAGTATAATGTAGTACAGGAGTGGCTGGCAACCGTGAAGGGATGGTGAGAGCCAGAGTGTTGCTACCAGGATGAAGATGGAAGAGATATGGACAGATAATGTAGGAGAGAATTTTGAATGCCGCGGCGGAGATAGTGCGGATGTCTTTTGGACAACTGAGCCCCGTCAAAAGCCACACCGCATTAAGAACCGATTCAGCGTTTGTGATGATTCAAATCCCTATGAACCACCCAGATGAACCCATTTGCTACCAGGGTTCTGAGGCTTCTCAACGCGGAATGGGTACCCCTGCTTGTAGATGATTGGGATATGATTTTGCTGATCAACATATTTGGATGTCCCAGCATCAAACCCCCTTTCTGAGAAATGACTCAATGAGATATTCCTTCGCAGCATTTCATCCAACAAGAAAGATCATGTCATGCCATCTGTGCTTCCACATGATGGGAGATGGATGGGTTTGGGCACTGGAAGGGCAGTTCAGCATGGGCTAGCTAAGGATCTTTACAGCAAAGTCACAACCGTTTCTTGGATTCAAAGCTTCAACTGGCGGTGGTTTAACATGGTTTAACCCAGGGGCATGTCCAAGTAACCGATGACCAATCATTGATCTTTAGTGCATCTTTTCATGAACCCAGCTGAGGTGTTTCGTTCTTGTCATGGGACTGTATCGATTTGCATATCCTGCCGGAAGTCTGGCCCGAAAATGCAAGGTGTTGGGATCTTCGAGTTTGTTCAGCGGATTGGCCTTCTACGCCATGTGCCCCTGCTGCTCTAAGTCTTTAAGTGCTGCTTCACTACGAATCAATTCAGGGACTGTGCTGACCCAAAATTGTGTTACCACTTCGTGCCTACCCTGATGATTACAGTATAGGCCATAGGTTCAGTTTGCAGCTTGACGTGAGAGGACCTTTCTGATTCTCTGTCTCTATCTTCTTTCACTTTCTTGTTTCCAAGAACTTGTTCATTGAATTGATGGTATTATGAAACCATACGAAATCAAGAGATTTCACTCCTTCTTCCAGCAGTGCGCCAAGATACTACCTGAAGCCTATGGATGGTAGTGGAGAGGTCACCCCAGAGGTGCCATAGCCATACGATTCGGACCCAGAGTTGAGAGAAGATATGAAGAAATCAGATGCAAGAAGTCCAAGGGAGACTTGGCCACCAAAGTTTGGAAAGCTGAAAGAAGAAGTCTGTGGTCCCATTGTTTCACTGCCCTCTGACCTCGAAGCACATGCCTGGCTGAGGGTTTGGAAGGGTGTTTCCAATTCAAGGCTTCTAGGAGCCCGAGAGAATGTATAATGATTGTATAATGTATAAATGTGTTTTGAAGTGTCAGTCTGTTGTTGAACATTGAACAAAGTGCTTGGACCTGCTTGGAGGCTTGGTGTTGCTTCCTCTTCATGTCGACCTTGGCATGGTGGAATATGACGATCGAGATTGCAGGAGCCCCGACTAAGACTTGCCTGGGAAGGACGGCCGTTTCACTACATTTGCTGCAAAATCTCAGAGCCCTTGTTTTGAAAGACCCCAAAGGCTCCGAGCTTATAGGGCTTGCATCAATTGGGTCGACTATCGCCAACTCAAACACTGACAGAGACCTAGTCTTCCATTTTGCCAGCCATAGTCGGAACAACTCGCAGTGAATCATGTTTACTTGGGTTGCCGTTTGGTATTCCTTGCTGTTCATGAAAGAAGCATGCATTGTATTGGATTAGAACAATAAATTCCTGTATATTGCATTCCTGTCTTTATACCTATAATACTATAAAACGCAATTTTGGGTTTGCCTGGCTGGGCTGGTACATTACTCACGATTGGGAATCGTCTTCTTTCGGGTTCTTTAGCGGTCACTTGTGTATGACTCCCCTTGGCCCGGAAGGAAGCAAAGTGGACATGGCGATTACCGCGCTGTTGATTCTGGTGGGGCCTGGCTTCTGGCTTCTCGAAAGCAATAAGTGATTATTCGGATTCACTAGTTCCATCCCTCAGCTCGGGGCAAAGGCAAGCTTCTATGGACTCCCAGAATGGCATCTCAATTTCGAAGTCTACTACCGGTGGGCAGTTGGTATGAATAGTTTTTGCACACAATTACATCCGGTGAGCAGAATTTTCTTGAGCAGTAGCGGCAGCTCCCTTCTCAAGGGCTTGATACGGGCTTGATGTCCCGTGGATTTGACATGGTTTCCGTGAGACATAGAATGCCTAGGGCTCAGAAAAAAATGCCTTCCACAAGTGGATATTTGACAAGAAACTCTGATGCAAATCTTTCCAAATTGCGAATTCCAAATCCTAATCGGGCTTTCCTCCTTACCACAGAGGATTGATTCAGCGGTGTCACTGTCATTGTCTTCGTTGTCAACAACTGAGGTTGTTGACCGACAAGCCGTCGTTGACTCTGAATATCATGCCGCTTTGTGCAGAAGTGTTCATTCCATGATTGGAAGATGGACACCTTTTTGTCAAGAAGTTCAGCAAGATTCAAACAAGAGATTCTACTTTTCTCCCAAGGATTTATGATGAAGGATTGACGGAGGCAAAATCCTACTGATTTATATAATAGGTATTGCGGCATAGACGCTGTGGGACTTGTCCCTAAGACTTCCTTAAATGAGATATTAAGCTGGTTAAACATTCTCTGACAAATCATCAAATCCTTGCCCTGAAAGATGTTGTTGTTCTTAGAATATCTTAGAATCTTGGCCATCATGCTACAGCCATGTCACGGCACGAGTGACCAAGCATGAGTGACCAAGCCTTGCAGAAATGATCTGGCTGCAAGCCACTAGCCCCAAACTGTTCACTGCGAGGGGAGTTGTGTGTACTCTAGATGTATCTGAATATGACACTGGAACTAATGATTTTGAATAAATGTATACTATACACACATACATACACTTTACATCACTTTAGTATTTAGTGATGCTTTGGACATATCCTAAGCTTTAGGTTACAATTAGAATCATGGCACCCAAGCTTCTAGAGCATGGCCACTTGCTACAGTCGCCGCACAGAAACTTTGGAAATTTGTTCCAAGGCAGAAGTTTGGCTGTCCATTCCTCATCTTCACGCAGGCTTGGGAAGGGAAGGGCTAACTTCATACATGTTCATACCCCATGATACCCCATGCATATCCATCCATCCCCATGCAGTCGAGTCATGTAGTCACTGCTTCCAGGGATCCAGTCTTATTTCCCACGGCGTTGAATTACAAGAGCTCCAGGTGACCTCACAAGCGAATTCTTCTAGAACAGCAGCTGCTTTTCCCATGGTCCCGTGGTTGAACTCTGCTAGTCATTCAGGCTAAAATGTGACTTGTCCTTTCCTTGATTCACAACGAAATGTGTGCAACCCATCTAGCTGGGCAAACCTTTCATCCAGAGCCAAAAAGAACGCGCCCCACGCGGTTCTCCCGTTCCTGCACTGCATCGTGTGATACGCCTCTCAGCTCTATCAGCATCCGCAGGGGCTTTGGATCACTTTCTTGGGCATCAGAGCATGCACCTTCGGGGGCGTTCCTTGTCGAGCTTGGGCCGAGGGTCATCGAGGGTCGGTGGACTAGTGGACTCGGAGATGCGATGTGGCGATGTGGATCGTGGTATCAAAGTTGCAGCAAGAAGTGACAGACTTCATGTACGGCCAAGGGATAGCCGGATAGCCAATGGTGAGGGATCCTGAGGTTTTATCGTGTACGATCATGATCGATCATGTATATCAGATCAGAAACATTCAGGAACTTCCCCTTTGCCACTGAGGTTTGGCCACATTTTTTCACGAGCACCCGCTTTTTGAATGTGATGCACAAGCAGAACCTTGGTTGTAGAGTCAAGATCCTCGAAGACACGACAGAACCATACATGGCCCACAACATTAGCAGACATGTGGTGTTTGAAACACGTCAATATACTTGAACAAATGTAAACAGTCGAAGTGCTCACCGCTCAGATCAACGAGAAAGCGCTTGTGCTCACCCTACGGTTGATGCAAGTCCTGTGTTCTACATGAATCATAAATGGTTTTTGTAGCATGGGTATGGCTCGTGGAATTCTGGATAGACATGGATTATAGACATTTTTTGGCATTTCATATTTATGGGCCAAAGGGGCGTGTCATGTGGCTTGTCATGTGGCTCGTCATGTGGAGCAGATGGATGCACACTTGCAGCAATCTCGTCAAAACTCAAGGGTGTTACCGGTTGCTCGTTGTACGCGGACACGCCAAAAACAATTGCAGCCATAGTCGAAGAACCATGACCGGAGCAAATTGGACCCAGCAAGATGTGGGATGTATAAAGTGTGTGAAGCATCAGAAATCTAGGGGAACCTACTGAACCTACCTAAAATGACATGTTTTCATATGCCACTAAATGGTTCACTTCAAGACTTTTCATGGGTTTGAGCCGTGTAGGTCCAGCGAGTTTTGCTTGCTTTTCTGCGTTAGGAAAGGCCCGATCGAAATCCCAAGAGACATCGGTCGAAAGGCCTTCGGGACGGTTCGATGGGCAGAGATTTGGAGAAAGGCAGCCTCGACACAAGTGACGCAGTGCCCTCGGGCGACTTAAATGTGCTGAAACAGCCTGTTTCAGAACAGCATTTGGCTTCTTGATTTCTTGTACTTTTGAATACATTCTATCAGCTCGCAAGGGAAACGTGACGACAACTGATCAGCTTAAATTATCTAAAATTCAGGTTCGAACAGCTGCCGGTGTGCGAATTACTTGCTATTGCTGGAGTTTGTCATTGTCGGCCATACTTTTGCATTTGCACATGGCAAAACGTACTGACACCTTTCCCACTGCCAGCAAAAAATGTCTTACCATGCAGCGTGTACTTGGTTGATCTCAATTGCTTAGTTATCAGTTTGTGAAATGAGAAATTGGCAACGTAAGGCTGGAGTTAAAGCGCCATTTGTCAAGCAATCTCTGGCATCTTGCTTTACGTTGTTTGCTTCTGGATCCTTGGTACCCTGGTATACCGTCAGGCCAAGGAGGAGGATCAATGGGCCTGGGACGATACCTCCAGTTCCGACTCTGCAGATCTGGAGGAGACTGCCACATATACATGTATTCTACGGTTTGGTGTGACGTTCAGAGCAAATCATGGGGATGATTTCGCAATACAAGGCTTATCAGTGGAATTAATCTACCTTCATCATCGTGCATTTGCTATTGAAGTTTTCCAAGCATGTCTCAGAGTCTTGCCAAAGCAGTGATTCGCCTTCCCCCCAACTCCCGTCTGGTTTAGAGACTGAATACTGTATGTTATGTTTTGGGCTAGACTTGGTATGTGTCGGAGTGAAGTTTAGTGGGGAAGAGACAGGAAGAGAACCCTTCAACGATGTTGAAGTGATGTTTTCGAGGGGTTTTAGTAGCTGAACAGAGTCACTGGAGATCGTTGGCTATTGCGCATTTTGATTTGACAAAACGAGAACAAATCTCAAACGTTAACCCATACTTTCGGTTAGGGCATACAATGGCACTGTACAGTTTATCATCTCATGCCGTGCTGCTGTGACCCGGCCCTGCTTTCATGTCTCAGGACATCAACCGTGCCATGGCCATTGCGCAGCCCCTTGTGGATTCCTTGCACCTTGGCTTTGGGTCCGTTGTGATCCAAATGAAAGCAGTGGTCGTGGTGGCGGCCATGGGAATGGCTGCGGGGGCTGCGGTGCATGTGGATGTGAGCGTGGACATTGTCGTCGTTGTCGTCGTTGTCGTTGTTGTTCTTCTTGTTTTTGTTGTTGTTGTTGTTGTTGTTGTTGTTGTTGTTGTTGTTGTTCCGGACGTGATTGCGTCTTTGGATGTCGTTTAACTTCTTCTTTGTGACATTGATAGTGTTCTTCCTCTTCTTCTCCTTCGCCTTCTTTGTCCTGTGATACAATTCAAACCTCGACAGGGACAAACAAACCACGACAAGAACAAACAAATCACATCAAATCACTAAAGAAATAATATACCACGTTTGTCAACCGGGGCTTCTCCATTTGAAGCCTACACTTTTTCATTTGGAACCTGCACTTTTCATTGATTTTTCTCCTTGTTCTGGTCAGCGAATACCAAAATAAACAAAGAGGATGCGAAGAGGAATTCAGTATGGATGGGTGGAAATACATATACATAGATACTGTAATATGCACATCTTTTTCCTATTGTGATTAGTAGTCTCATCATGGTTAGTTTTTTTTCATGCTGGTTGTGATGATAGATGGCAGTAGATGCATTGTTGTAAGAAAACGATCACAGCTTGCACGCATGATGTTGTCGCAAGTCTTTGCTCCTGAAAGGACTGTCATGATTCAATGATCATGTCCCAGAAATAGATGGAATAGGATGGAATAGGAATGAATAGGATTTCCGCAAGATTCGTTCCTATGCTTTGAGTTGTAACAGGGCTCGTGGCAGCGATCCTTGGATTCCCATAGGTCCATGGATTTCCATGGATCTCTGCGACCTGCGACCCAAGGAGTTGTGTAGCTCTGCAGCCACAATCCCATACATCACGAGCTGCCGTGACTGAGGTTGGACAGGGGCCACTTTTCATGGACGTGGACCAGTTTGATTTTCAGATTTTGTTTGTTTGGTTTTATTGATTCTACATGACTGACCACGACAGATGAAGTGTAGCAGGGCCAGGTTTTAAGCGTCAGCCAGATTCATGGCTGCGACGGTTTTACAGTGGCATGTGGGATTTGTGTCCGAGAGACTCCCTTTTTCAAGCGTGTTGTTTTTTTCGTTTTGGCTTTGCTAGTTTTGGATTTGGAAACTTTAAACTGTATTGATTTGCTGGAATCAATTGCTTGATCAATGGCAGGCTCGGGATACCCTGCGAGAAGCGGCACGTAGGGAGACTTAGAGGATGATATTGGGAGCTTCAAAATCCTTTCAAGCAACGCGGGGACATGCGGGGACTGTTTTTGGTCTGCTTTCGGCTTGTCAGTTGCAAGTGAAAGCGTCTCAGCTGAGGCGCTGCTGGGGTGTCTCGCAGCACAGTGTTGGTCAAGGGCTTCTACATCTCCTTAGAGATGGCTGGAGATCAGGCACACCTCGGAGCTAGGGGGTAGAGGATAAGACAGGCCAGCAGAAGAGGGATGTGCTACAGCAAGGATGCAGTTGAGACTTGCTGTGTGATCTGAGGTGGTTGCCTTTGATGAGTCTTTTAGATTCAGCTAGTGCTTCAGTTTCAACTTTAAAGTCTTAGTGTTGCAGTGTACATACCTAGATTCTTTCCACAATTTGTGAACGGTGAAATATGAATGGAAGGAAGAGTATCTCCTCGACTCTTGACATGCTTGGACTGTTTTTCATATCATTGCAGACGGATATGGGCACATGCCGGAGTGTGTGCGTTGCAGCTGGTAGAAGATAGAGATTGAGGAACACGGCTCTCCACCATTCATCCATATCTAGCCACCTTCTCATGAAGATTTTTGCAAAGGTTGTTGAGGCTTTTGAATACCAAAGATATAAGTTTATAAGGATTGTGTTCTCTCCTTATGTTTTCGTCTATATTAATTATTGATGATTACTATAATAATTATATTATATTATATTGTATGTTCCAAACGCTAATAAATGCAACTCATTTGAGATCTAGGATCGAGAGATGCAATGGGTGGATCCCTGCGGCCTGACAGAGGAGCTGGGGCCCCAGTGGCTCCAAGAGGCAAACATCACGGGGTCGTTTTTTATGCATTTGAAAAAAGGCAACATGCCTGTCACAATTGTCACATCAATCAACGGAATCCTCAGCCCCACCCCAACTTGTACCACGATCTCTTGATTTTCTTTTCTTGTGCCATTTGAGGCCTGAATACGCCACAGTGCGGAAACACAGCTCCAGTGTCAAACTTCACCCACCCCGAAAAGCGGCAAAGTGAAGTCCAGTCCTATTAAATTTTGGATTCGCAGAAAAGATTTTCAGGGAGATGTCACAAGGTAAACCCGGACACTTGGGTGTGCGGTGTCACCTGAGAGTGTTGTGGAACGAAGATTAAAGATTTCAAAGCCAGTCAAAGCCAAAGCTTCGAAGAGGGGCGAGTTTATGCGAAGGTGGCCGGGCATGTGAATCCAAGAAATGATGCCCCCCGCATTTGATTCTTACTGTCACAAGTACAGTAGACGTGAGAGGTAATGCCTTGTCCCCCAAAGTGCAGGGCTAGGGCATTGACAGGATTAAGCTTACACGTCTACACAAAATTTATGAAGTGCTTTGAGGCTCCTGCATTGTACTGTTGTCCCATTTGTATATCCAATTCTCTCTCTCTCTCTCTCTTGCTAGAAGTATGTTGTGTACACACACAAAATGAATTTTGAGGAATGTGGTGAAGGTCCACATTCTAGATCATTCCAACGATATGGGCCAACTGAAGCAACCGTTGACTGGCTTTCTGCAAGGCACCAGAGACAGTGAGCTTGGTGGAGGCTTTGGAGACTGCCAATCAGGTGGGAAGAGGGGGTCCTGGGTGAGGTTGAAGGAGGAAATTCGCAAGAAAAGTGGCAAATCGTTTGGGTTTCAATACGAATCTGTATCTGCTTTGAGTGCCTTGGATCATCCCGGAATCATCCCTCATCATACCATCAATGCATGTATGATTTCAATTCCTCTCCAATCAGTGGAGAGTGGAGACGGGAAGCACAGGCTGGGCATGAGAAGATAATGTAGTATGAAGATAAAGGACATAGTATACCACTTGAATTGGCATTGAATTGGCAAATTAATGGGGAAATGTCCATTGAGTGGAAGGATCAGACTTGCCGGGTCTGGCGGTCCTGCCGGGGTGTGTTGACAAATGATCATATACTGCCAACGTACCTAGATAATACAGATGATCAAACTTGCCCCATCTTGTCTCAACAGATACATCAACAGTGTCGAAATCACACGTTGGCCATCCGAGGTTTCATTTGCGAGGGTTGAGGGTGGAATCTTAATACGAGTCACTAGGGGGAGCATGGCTTTGGGACATGCAGTGCTACTGGAGGCAAACCATCCTTTCAAAATCCCAGTTGGTTTGAAGATTGCTCCATCCGTTGCCAAGGTAGCAGATTTGCTCTATGCGCACGCTGTGAAATGGACTGTTTGGGGTGCCCAAGATTTTCACAAGGGTAGGTTCAGAGGGCACCTCGCAATTTCGACTTTGCAACACGAAAATCCCGAGAATTTGCCCAACTGGCACGTTTCGTGTTTGGTGATCGTCCCATGGAAGTTAGTTGCGTAGGTCAGACATGTGCCCAGGGGCGAGAACATGCCCATAAGGCCCATAAGAGCCCTTGGAACTGTAGCCCACACCACTGGAAATGCCTCAGGTGGATGACATGGTGAACCTAGCCTCCTATGGAGGCTTTCTGATGCAGTGGCCATGAAGAGATGACTTGCAGACTTTGATTTGCTTGCCCCAATCTTGCCCTCCTTGAGATGGAAATGAAATGCATCATCAAACCCGAACCGTGTCTGTGATTCTACGACTGCTTGAAGAAAAACTGCTGACAAACCGGCATACAAACCCTACGCAGAAGAATTAAGAACCGAAGGTGAGCCAGTTGTCGGTGTGCACAGCTTCTTGTATCAGTTCGAGACCACATATGAGCCCGATGGGTTGTGGCGATGGTCTGTGGATGTCTGTGTGTGCACGGAGGGTTTGCAACATGGTGGGTTGATGGAGTTAGTTGCATTTGCATTTGCAAATTTCATGTATGATACTGATACAATCTGATACACATATTGTCACATGCATTGTAAAATGTAAGATGTTATATTCATACAAGTGAATCTAATTAGCAGCTCAGCTTAGCGTATTTGATCGTATTCTATGATTTCAATTTTGATAGCGACATGAAAAGGTTATCGTGAACAAAAGTTATGATGTGGGGAATCTACCAAACATGGCCTTTGAAAGTAGGTTCCGAACTCTTTTGCGAGGGAGAAGTCAAGTGAGTTCAATTAGACTACTCAGACTTGCACCTAAACTTGAAGAGGTTTCTGGAACACATGGCCTTCATGACAAGCAAAGCAAACCTGACACAGACACAGCCAGATTGAATGATAAACAAGCAGCAAGATGTACACACCATTACTGCGCATTTTTTTCAAATTCCATTGAGTTCCTTTTGCCTGCTTAGCTTTCACTTTCATCTCCTCGCTGGGTAGGAGAAATCTGCCCACTTCAGACCATCAGCAGATTATTTGTTCAAGGTGGCCATGGTACCTTGGTTTCGTCCTAGCTCCAATGGTCAATGCACACTCCTTTCATGTGGAATATGTGGGCGTTGTTGATGTGCTTCTTGTCAACTTGCAGTCTATCAGGCTCCACTTTGACAGACAATTTTTTGTCACAAGGATTCCCAAGAATGAATGTGAAAATTGTATGATTGTATGGGAAGCCAAGAAGTTTCAGTGCCGAATACAGATCATGATTTTAATACTTTTCCAACATTTGGATCCCTATCAGTCACTTTGGAGAAGCAATTCGCAAGGTTCACAAGGTTGTTCCTCTAATTTTTGTCGATCTTCAACTTAGGCATTAGTCACCCTGTTCTGGATTTTGGCCGCCTGACTCAGGGAGAGGGTGGGAGCTCGACAGGAGTTGGTGTTTATATTGATCGCATTTTATTCTGGTATGTTCTGGTGACCTCTATTTTCTGTACAGGTTCATGTCATTTTTTGTTTCAGACATTCGGAGATTCCTGGCCAAGATGCAGCAGAAATTTAGCAGTAGCAGCATCATTTTGCATGCATCTACAAGCCGCACACTGGACATGACAGTTTCTGAAAACTTGAAATTTTAGGCCCTGTTGTGGTCCCTTTGGTTCAGCTCCAATGTATTCAACAGGCGGGTTCCGCCGGTGCTGACTTGAATTACATACATGGAGGCATGAATTTAAGGAAGGCAGGTGGCCGCAAGTGTGGCAGTCTTCAAAAGCACAAGTTTCTCCATTCCACACAAAACCACTTCCCTGAATTTCCACCACTTTGTGCCAGTGTACAACGGAAGGATCACGCTGACTGGTTCAGAACTGGCTTGGCAAATGCCCCAGCCGTTGGGGACCCTGGAATGTTGGGAACCTTGGGAACGCTGAAGGAGCAGGCGGGCAGATCAACATGTCCGACGACTTTGCAAATTTGATTTGAGTCTCAGCTATCAGACTTGTCGGACGTCCCTCAACCAGGGAGCTTCCCTACTTAAGAATAGGAGTAGATTCAGATCATTTGATATGATTTCCCATTGAAAGACACCCTCAGAAGTAGTGACGCACTAGTCATTCTTCTGTACTAGTGCGCTGAGATAGGGTCACAATCCATTATATTGATTCCTGTTACCGCGTCTTACCTCGTATCAATTAATACATGCGCACCGGTCAAATAATTGAATATATATATACCCTGGCGGTCAAACGCCATTGTTATAATGGTCTTTCGGGAGAGACCATTTTTAGTAAGCAAGCGCCATTTTCATCAATTCAGTCCCTTGTTGGCTCAACTAGAATTGCCCCAGCATGCAGAAAGTTTATCTGCTAGCATACAAACTTTAGCAGTTACCACATTTGTCAAAGCTAACTCAATTCAGTTCACGTTTGGGGAAAAAAATAAAGTCAATCCACGCATGTCAAAATGTTTTACTCCACCACTCGTGCTTTCAAATATGATCGCTGCTGGATATGACTGGATCGAGCTTTGCTATCCATATCTTTTTTTGGGGTGACTCTGGCTGCATTTTGCTGACTTGGCTCAGGGAGTCTCAAAACATTGGATTGGTGACCCGGTTTCTTTAAGCACCAGAGTTTTGAATCCTCCATCCTCACAACTTAGGAAGGTATTTGCTTGAATGAGAACCAAAAAAGCATTGAAAAGGAGCTGGGGTCTCAGACTCTTACAAAACATTTTGGACGATTTGATATGATTTGTGACAGCAAATCCACAAAATATGTCCTTTGACCTTCCCCTAACGTTTCTCTACCACCTACATTCCGGCAAAAGGACTGGCATTGGATTATGATCTGGCTCTTCCTCAAGACCCTCAACCCGATTATTCAGGTGCCAACTGCGTCTGCCCCGTGGAATTGCAGTCTTATGCCATGGCATCATCCAAAAATCTAAGAACAAAACTGGTCCTGGGTAGTAACAAACATTACAGAGTTGAGGCTTCAAAGGATGGTCCTTGTTTGGGTTCAAGTGCCAGCAGTGGGTGGTCACATTCATGTGTACTTTTACCAGTACGGACTATTTGACATGCAGATTCATTTTTTTTAAAACTGTTCCTTCTGTTTTTCTTGCGGGTGAACAACCACCGTACCCTAGAGCCGCTTCGCATTTTGCTTCCATGGTGGTGACTGCAACAAGCGAAGATCGCATATCTCTCCTCAAGGCATTTCAACTGCAGGTCATGACGGAAGAAGGGTAGTTCTAGAGGGTGGGGGAAAGGTTCATTATATTTCTTTTTTCCGGGTCACTTCCCAAGGTTCCCTTTTTTGGGGTTTCTGATTCTCAAGAAATGGATTGCCAAGGTATTCTACGAGGACATCTTGGAGCAGAAGAACTACATCCCTAATCGCAGGCAAGTTCTTAAGAAGAGGCTTGGGCTGCGTGAGAAGGATTCCAAGGTCGCTTGGCCCCCATGAGAATCCAACAACATCTAGCGACATTGATCTATGGATAGTTTTGGCTTCAAAGTGGAAACCATGATTGAAAAAAAGATACCTGGTTTGGCTAAGTTGTGAGCACACGGCAAGTAAAAGATCTAATTCTTAGAAAGGATTTAATTTGGATTTGAGGGTCAAAACCCATTTAGCTAAGCTAAGGTTCCATTTTTTACACCAATCAAACTCTATTCTACCCATCTGAGGTTCCACCTTTCTCCTTTGTGGCCCGGTTTTGCAAAGGGGAAACCATCCATGAAGTCGAAGCTCTTTCGCTGCAAGTTATGAAATATGAAATTATAAAGTTGATGGCTGCATGAATCATCTTTCAAAAGTTGGAGCTTGATGACGATTATTAATTCGACATGTCTACTAGCCTGCCAATTAGGTTAACCAGCCTGAAAATACGGAGTTTCTGGTCGAGTACTTGGGGCAATTTTGCGAAAAACTTCCAACTGATGCGGAACTAGAGGACAGGGGTTTAGGTTAGCCTCATGCATGTCATAGGCTTCCAATTCCATCATGATTTGTATCCCCCTCACCTTCCTGTATCCGGAGGAAGCATTGGTATGGGCAAGCATGACCTACGCTTTGAACCCTCAATGCAAAACAGAAGCAGAACACCGTGTCCCTCGTCCAGAATCTGGGGTGGGAGACTTTTCGTTTCTTTGGATCGAAAGGTAAGTGTTGTAGAATTCACGTTAACATATTTCCAAAAAAAATGTGCTCAGGCATGGGCTTCCATTGAAAGCGGTGTCGTACGTGGAATGGCGGGATATTGCATGATGAGATTTCAGAGGGCCCCTGCTGCACGGTGCCTTATTGAATTTCTTGATTTATTTTCCGGTTCCCAAAACATACCAATGTGGCATTCACATAGCATATCTCAGCGGTTTCATTTTTTGGTCTGTTTCCAGGGGCGGACATACCGGTATGAAGACGATCAAAGCTATTATATCGGCGCGACTGAAGGCAGGTTTAACAGCAATCCGTAGATTAGGTCGAGTGTTTGATTTCTTTCACCTGTAACTTGGGGGTATCCTTGATTATTGCTAGGCCATGGACATGCTTACTGCTTCGGGAAAGAAGATTCCAAGCAGGGGACGGTCAGCATCCAAGCAGGACCACCACATACGCATACCATTTGTTTTGTTTGGTTTGAATGATCTATTTGATTCCTCGGGTATGGAGATTAGTGGTACCGTTTCAATATATATATGGGTATGGCAAAGTTTCCTTTCGGAAAAAAATGGCCGTCAAATACCGTAGTTTAAAAGGAAATGGTCAGATTTTTTTTTCCAAAGGCGAACTTTGCCACATATAAATGTAATGTCTAGTCCAGGAGTTGAAAGAAAAAGAAACCAAAGAAGATGTGGATGAAAGCGCAGAGGAAAGTGAAAACGAAGAGGAAGTTGAAAGTGAAGCTCCAGAGTTTCTGGAAGAAGTTGCACATGAAGTCGAAAGCGATGAGGATCAGGGCAATACATGTAATACGCAGCACTACTCACCAATGTTAGAGAATCCAGACAATCTGGAAACGCTGGAGGTGGATGAAGCCGCCATTGAATCCCAATGGAGGTTGGGGTTTAAGAGTGGTGAGAAGGATGACAAGGAAAAACAGAATAAGAAGGAAGACTGTAAGGAAGATCAGGACGAAGAAAAGGTAAAGGAAGAAGGTCAAGTCACAGAGCTAGACAGTAGCGATGACAATGCTGACAAGAAGGAAGGAGCCTTTGCTGACACACGTGGACCACTTGCAGCTGGAGAAACATATGCTAGCGAAAGCGTAGAAGAGAAAGCAGAGCAGATCAAGAAGTCTGTAAGTAGAACCAACAATGATGACATCATAGCAGCCCAAAGGAAAATGCGACAAACAGAAAAAGCCATGGAAGAAGGTGAAGTTGAAGATGAAGATAAACTGATGCGTCAAGCGGAAGAGGAATCAGAAGAGAAAAAGAAAACAAAAGGCAAAGGAAAAGGAAAGAAAGGAAGGAAGCCTAAAGGTGAGAAACAGCAGGCTCAGGAGGAACAGGAAAGACCTGAAGATGCACCAGAGGAAGCCAAGCCTGGGAAAACTGAGAAAAGGAAACGAAGGAGCAAGACGGAAGACACAAAGAAAGACGAAAAGAGCAATGTGAAGAAACAACGCGCTGACAAGAAAGGTGAAGAGGAAGAGGAAAAGGAGGAGGAAAAGAAAGATGACAGGGAAGAGGAAAAGGAGGAGGAAAAGAAAGATGACAAGGAAGAGGAAAAGGAGGAGGAAAAGAAAGATGAAAAGGAAGAGGAAAAGGAGGAGGAGGAAAAGAAAGATGAAAAGGAAAAGGAGGAGGAAAAGAAAGATGAAAAGGCAAAGGAAAGGAAGGAGAAAAAGAAAAAGGAAATGGAAGCGAAACGTGCCAAGGATGGAAAGATCAAAGTGAATTCGAAGGAAGGAAAGCAAAGTCCCATGAAGTTGGCTGCAAGTGCAGCAAGGCGGGTGGTGGAACAGCAAAAGGAAGCAGCTGACCCAGCGAAGAGAAGGATTGACTTTGATCAATTTGCAGATAAGGAAGACAAGACCCCCCCAAAGAAAAAGAGGACATCAAGGAATGAGGAGACTGAAAAGAAGAACATCGACCCTTAATTTATATATAAACAAGATTGAATTTGGTGGTGTTGTAAAACTTCATTGGTTTGGTAGATGTGAGACACACACACACACACACACTCCCAGTCTTTTTGGTTTTTCAAACGTCCGGCCCATAGCCTTTCCAAATCTAAGGAGATGTCCATCGACGAAATCATCATGCTGGAGAAGTCGGATCCAATGTTTGTCATTCCCAATGAACTTATGGGAAGTCTGAAAGAATTCAAGGATGACGGGGAAAACGGCCATTTACCTTGTAAGTATGAACCCCAGGGCTTTGTTCTGTGGATGTTCCATTTCGAAATTTCTATTAGGAAGCATCACTTGGATGCAAAAGCGTCTTGAAATTGAGTTCAAAGATCTTAGGTCCTTTACGTTGACACTTCCTGGTGAGTTCTTTTGCGATGGTATCATAAGCCCTGGGTCCATTGGAGTTTTGCAGGGCCCCAAGTGATTTGATCAAGTTATCCCCATATCGTTTGCCAAGAATCCATCATGCTTGGCATTGAGGCTGACTTCGCGATCCTTCTTCATATCGCCTGTCCAGAAGGGTCGCATCGAAAACGTCAACAAGATCATGAAGGTGATGCCTCCTTTGAATGCTGCTTGGTTCAGTGTAGGGGACATGTTCACCCAAACATGCCTCTTCCACCCCCCATTTTTTGGCCCAAAAATTTGCACAATTTGGGGAGTGCCACACCTAGATTCATGGAATCCCATTCAATAACTTAGGCAAATGTGCGCAAAGGGTCCAGTATTTCCTGGGCAAAATTTGGCACCAATGAAGCGTCATGCACTTAGGATGTGTGAAGTCTTCTTAATTCGTTTCTCCACTACTTTGGGGTTTAAGCTTTTGGTGGACGAATCTTGCACCATGAGATTCACTGGCAACATTCTACACTGGCCCTTGTGAAAACCATTTCCGAACTGGTGCAGGATTTGTCCACTGAAAGGACACGGACACCATGAAGTAATCAATCAATTGCGATCGAATTGTTAAGGTGGAGGGTAGCGAAAATGCTGGCAGGTTGGACGGCTCTAGATGAGCTAGATTCAGATATGGAAAACGTAGAGTGAGTACATATCATCATCTGAAAATAAAACAGATGTTGTTTTTGGCAATGTTGCCTAGCATAGAGGGACTGGGGGCCATTGCGGGATTAGATTTGAAAAAGAAAAGACATGCTTAGCTATCAAAAAATGTTAGTGTTGTTCTTGACAATGGCAAGGGATCCCCGGCTAGGTCCAGCGATACTCGACTTGGCTTGTGTGATTACACACAAGCTCAACAGATTCACAAGACCAAACCAGGGTAGAAAATGAATTACGTTGTGTTGATGCCCTCGCAATCTTGGTTGTGATGTTGCCGTCCCCATTTCATGATTGCATGCATGCATGCATGCGTAAGCCTTTTGAGGATCTAAGTTGTCTTGTAGTGGGAATAGTGGAAAATAAGTTGCCCCACATGAGATCCAATTCCTCCCTTGCCTTGAATCCTGCGGCCATCGCATTGCTGCTGCACCTCGGTGCACCACTTATTTTGCTTCGTGGTCGCAAATAGCAGCTTGAGGTTGGGAGGAAGGGTGTTTCCAGGTAAGTGAGATGATAATTTGTGTTAAGTCCCAGGAGCTTTTTGCGTGAAAAACTCATAGGCGTCCAGGAACACATCAAAATCAAAATGACATGTAGCTAGTGTGACTTCTCAACTGGTTCACTGTGTTGCCCCTGAGTTTACACTGCGTAGAGTATGTGGTGCAGCAGTCTTCGGATGGCAATTCCCAGCGTGTAGCCAACTCAGTCCGTACAAGTGGTTTGACAAGACTTCAAAAGCCATGCAATTGAACAGGACGTTTTCAACAGACCTCACCTAACAAAAGGCTTATTGTTTCTGGCCACTAGGGATGTGTGATGGCGGTTTGTTTTTATAGACTTCCCCTCAAATGTTTTTTACATGATCATGATTTTAGGTTTGAAAAAATATGAGACTTCCTCCAATCGGTGGCCCAGCCACGCCACCCCCCAGGATCTATATTGTATCGATTTGTTTGCTGGACAAGGGGCGGTGAACTCGGCCTTCAGCCAGAACCCCATTGCAAAAGTTGCAAGACCTGAAGTATGAACCCACGAGCTTTGCAACAGGAATCTAGTTAAGAAACATGTCCCTAAATAATGTGGCTAGGAGACACCTCAAATGATGGATAGCCAGTCATTTTGGGTGACTTTTGGCTAGATTCCTGTTGGAATGTTCTTGGGATGAAACACTAGGAAATGTTAACAGTGCGAGTTTTTCGCTCTAAGCGGGGTGGGTTGGGAAAGTAGGGTTGGCTTATCAGTAAGGGCCCGATAATATATTTAGTAAAATCCAGGTTTAATACCCAAACCCGTCCCGTTTAGAGAGAAATATCTTCAGGTTGGTTAGAAAAACTTTCCTGGTTCATAGTCATCTGTTGGACCTAGATTCGAAGAATTATAAGGCGTGTGGCTCTTAGCAAATGGGATTCAGTAATTCAGAAAGTGAGTTTTCAAAATGATCCGTCATACATTGTTCAGACTTGTCTGAGGAAATCTTACGACTGGGAGAGTAGAGGAAGCGAAGGCAACATTTTGTCGACGTCAAGCCCTCAAAGTTTGTATGTTCATGCATGTCGTACTTTGTGGGATATTAAAATCATGGGTACCCCTATGGCCTATGTAATCCAAAAGCATGTTTTATGGCTTCCCTGATGGTAATACCCGCCGAAATTTGCATTGGGTTCTGAGGGAAGGATTTCTCAAATCTATACAATTCATCCTTCGTGGCAGAGAAGGATCGTTGGTGCACTGCGGTCCGCCTTGCGGATCGTGGGTCTTTATTAATTCCGCAACTTCAGGGAGGAGCAAAACTCGTCCACTTGGCGGGTCTAGGTCCTATGTCAAACGAGCAAATACGTTCCCTGCCATAAAAGCTTTGAACCACTGGTGGTTTGTTTTTTAAGTAATGCCCTCCTGAACTCATGTTGGGTAAGAAGATCCAAGGCTGGTTTGCAGACTGTGTCTTCTCCTACTGCTGGCATTCGTGAGATGCCTTGTGTGTCTCACAGAGCAACCGATAAGCTCTCTGATGATTTTCTGCCCCTACTTTGTATGGCTTCAGAAAATTGCCTCTATCTTCGGCTCATGGATGAAAACCACATTGTTTGTTCCTGAGGGTGTTTGTTTTGCAATTAGTGAATGATGCATCATTTGCATTTACACTGAATTTGTTTCAGTCTCCCCCATTGCGTTCACTAAGTCCCATGGCATGCTACGGGCATTCCAATATGAAACCTACTATGGTATTTGGAAGTGCGTTTGGATCTCAAACCTTGTACAACAGCATTTTTATCTCAGTGGTGTTTTGCCCATTCTCCTGATCCAATTTCGGTTTTTCCCCGTTCCAAGACCATGGAGCATTCGCCTTAAGAAAAAGATGTCCAAGAGGGTGAAGAAGCGCATCGCAAAGTCGGCGCCTGTTGTGCGCAAGTACATCGACAAACATGGGGTTTCGAGAGTGTGCCAAACTTAGCCTGTTCAAAAGAAGTTTTACATGGATCGATCATGTACTACGAATATTTCTGGGGTGAACTGGACCTGGATCTAGATTAAGGCCAATTGAAAGAGTCCTTGTGGAGACTAGTGACTAGATTCTTCTAATTCCCATTTAGAAATCCAAAAATGCAGTGGGTGCTGGCCCAGGTGTGGCATTCCTGCAGCTCTTCGAAAGTCACAAGTCTATCCTCCAAAGTATGGGAAAACCGTTTGCAAATTTCACATGTCCTGGATGGAAAATTGGCTGCATCAATCCCTTCAGAATCCAAATCTTTTCCTTCTAAGCGGGATTGGCTTTTCGAATGGGGGTTGGCTGTTTGTTGATATTCCTTTTGGGTAAACATGTTCATCTAAAGTATGTGCATTGAAGATGGTTAACTTCATGAATTCACCCGTGAATAAGAAAGGTTGGACAAAATAGGTCCTGTTGCATAATCCCAACCTCCTCTGATTTTAAGCCATGTTAAGATTTTAATCCCAACCTCCTCTGATCCCAACCTCCTCTGATGCTTAGGAAGAGATGGCTGGGCAGAACATTCGCAATCTTTGCGAAGCACTTTATCCACCTGATGGGTCCGCGTTGAAGACAAAGGTTTCCCAGGCAAGAACACAATTCAGGATTTGGGTAATTTGGGAGAAGGACAAAATGTTGCATGGTCTGAATTTCCTGCAAATAATTGGAGAGTGAGACAAATAATGCAGGAACCTTCAAATCAAATATCGACTTTTGGGTTTCGTGTTGTCTGGAGGTAGCATTATAATATACATAATCCTATCCGGACTATATCAGTTGTGTGGGGTGCATCCTTTTCAACTTACAGTGGGCCAGTTCCAATCCTGTTGGGAGGCTCCTTTTCGATGGCGTCATGCATGTCTTTCGACCCTCCGGGACTTTTTGGTTGCTGAGCGGGATGCTGGAAGGTTTGTTCCTCAACGCCCTGATGGCTTAGATTGAACCACTGTTTGCAATATTTTGAGCTCATGACCTTATGACGAGCTAGCACGTACAGTATTAATTGCAGTACCACATCAGAACCGACTGATGGAAATTCGATCCCATGTTTAACATCAATTGCACCCATTCCCTGGATGTTAATTGGTTTGATGGCTAAAATCATCGCCAATACTAAATCGATATAGTGATGTTCAACATTTGGGATCCTTAGAACCTTGAACTGGCAAGTCCAGGGTGTGCGTATGATGTGAATGGGATGTGGCATAAAACGTGTGTGGTGGAAAAAGTAACATAGCCTAAATCATGTTGGTGGGCCACAGGGGGTACCGTGAATGGACCGTGAAATCACCGTGAAATAACCGTGAAAGACCATTGTTAGGCGTGAAAGGCCATTTTTAGGCGTGAAAGACCATAGTGTAAAAATGCCCCAAAAAACGTGATTTTTTTGAATAGTCGTGGTGGAGCGAGAATGTTGTGGCAATATTGCCGAGTTGCTGGTATACATAGCAATCCATGCAATCCAAAGTCCTTCCAGTCCATATAGCGCAAAGTGCCTGCAGGATAGATTCATGATAATGTATATATAATATATGCGTGGGATTCATGTGGATACAGTCTTTCTTGGTGTCACCTAGCGATGAAAAAATAAATTGATTTCCTTTGTTGATTTCTTTTCACAAATCTGCATCCCGTCAACCTTTGGTCAGATGCTGACAAGAATTCTGAGAAGGTGCCAAAAGTTGCCAAAACACTTCCTGCTACTGCTGCCACTGCTGTCAAAGCTAAAGCACAGCCGTCAAAACCCAAAGAAGAGTTGGAAACCCCCAAAACAAGTGAGATTGTGCGAAATTCTTTGAGGAGGGAATCAACACATGAGCTTAAGGGAACACCCACTAGTGGAACGCCTGAAGACAAGAAGACACCTGAAGACAAGAAGGTACCGAAGGATGGTAGTGATAAAAAGAATGGAAAGCCTGAAGACAAGAAGACACCTGAAGACAAGAAGGTACCGAAGCTTAGTGAGAAAGCAAAAGAAACACCAAAGGCCGATCTCCAGGAGAAGAACACACAGAAGGAACAGGACGAAGAATCAAGTTCAGAAGACGAAGCGGAAAAAGGACAGAAAGAAGAGATTGCGAGGCGAAAACGTGAGGCTCACGCACGCTTTATGAGATTCAGTCGCTCTCTGAAAAGTAGCCTGTCTTCAAGTTCTAGATGGGTATTTGCTATCTGGTACCTGAAGTGTAGATTTCCTGAAAATATCAATTAGATTGATCCGTTTGAAGTTTGTTTTGATTTCTTCTTGTTCGGTTTCCGTCCCTCCACCCCAATACCTGTTGACTAGACCCTTTACTGCAACATGTTACCCTGCAAATCTAAGGTCCAAATTCTCCGGTGGAAGTTCGCAAAGCAGGTCGTGCAGCGCATAACAATTCAGCAATGTTGCAAGTGTTGATGGAGCAGTGGACAGGGTGTGGCGGAGTGTGGGCTCAATCGGAGTTCGTACTGACTGTACGACAGAAAAAAAAACATAGGACCTATGGATGCCGCCGTTGGTTTTGTAAGTCAGAACTAGCAGCAAAATTTGGGTCAGACACTGTCGCACAGCAGATAGTGGATGCAAAGGAAGCGGATGAAGAAGCATCCAAGTCTCAGGTGCGTGCGAATCCGGATTTGCACGGATTAGATACGCCAGATTCTTGGTTTAAATTGTTTGGGTTGTGGATTAATTTCTCATTAGAAACCAAAGGAACTATCCCAATGAGCAACATAAGTTGATGGCAATCCGTCTGGTGTGGCTTTTTCGATCATGAAGGATTCATAATTCAGAGGTCTCAAAAAAGATGTTCTATGTGCAATTTTATTCCCCGGTTCCCAATTCCAACCTTTCATCCCCAGATTTTCTGCTGATGAGGAGACACGGCAGTATCTAATTTGGGACAAGGAGGGCACAGAAGATACAACGGATCACGTGACAGACCAGCTCTTCCGAGCTGTGGACCAGGATGAGGAAGACAAAGACTCAAAGGGAAAGGACCAAAAAAAGAAAAAGGATAAGAAGAATCAGGACAAAGGGAAGAAGGACAAAAAGGGAAAGAAGAGAAAGGTCAAGTCTAGCTCGTCGTCTTCTTCGTCAGTGTCTGACAGTTCAAGCAGTGAGAGTTCTTCGTCTGAATCAAAATCTTCGGAGGCCAGTAATTGTGATGTCTTTTCAGTTCACTTGGAATTTCCGTTTGGTTTGTGTTTTGTAGTTTTTTTCCGTGAGACAAACCATTGAAACATCAGTTGAAACCAGACCGTCCCATGTACAGTCCAAAAAAAAAAGAAGGGTGACGGCAAGAAGAAAGATAAGAAAGCACCAAAGAAGACCAAGGACAAGAAAAAGTCTAAGGAACGCAAACAACCGAAGGAAGAAACTGAGGAGCAACGATTGAAGCGAGAAGCGAAAGAGAAGGAAGCTGAAGAGAAAAAAGCCTCAAAAGAGAAGCAAGATGCATTCAAAAAGGAACTGCGGAAGGGAACTCAGGCTATGTAGATATTGGGGGGTCAGCGGTCAGCTAGATGATCACATCATTGCATACTGCCGCTACATCAACAACATCTTCAATCAACCGGTTGATATGTTTCAGCCCCAAAACTCCAGCCCTGCCTTCAAACAAGTTCTTGTGCTTAGGGGCTTGCGAAGCTCAACAACATGATTTCGAAGGCCATGTCTTTGGGCGACAAGTTGCTCCACATGTGCCTTGGTGGTGGTGGTGGTCGTCGTCGTCATTGTTGTCACTTCTTTGTTGTTATTTGTTTAAATGTTGTGATATGTTTTTTGGTCAATTATTGAGGCTGCTGTAGGACGTCATGTTCTGATCACATCCTGCCACCATTTTACTGAAAATGTTTGACATTAAAAATTTTTCCCAAGCCAAACCTAGATGAGAACAGTTCAACTGGATTACGAATTGCAAAGAGGTCATATTCTATTTTTAGCCCTCTCCAAAAAACATAGCTATAACATCTTCCAATTCTAAGCAATTTGGATTGCCAAAACCCCTGCACGCAACACCAAGATACACCAAGCTTCATGCTCAGGAGCGAGCCGGTGGTGAACGCTATCTTGGGTGAGGTGAAGCCTCATATGACTAAGATGAAAGCCACTCGCAACCAGTTGCAGAAGAGTGTCGACACTGCGAAGGTCAGTTTGGGTAGGGGTGTTTCATGTCATGTTATGTTGTAGACCCACTTGAAAGCCTTCAACTGGAGTTTCTTTCTAAGTCTTCTATCTAGAACCCCACCACCCCTATTTCACATCAAATCCTATGCGAATTCCTTAGGTGGACAATGTTGGCAATTTGTTGGGTGATGTGCCGCTTGCTGAAGTCGTGATTGCGGACTTCCAGAAATTCCTCTCCCGGTATAACATCAAGTGAGTTGCATCTGATTTCTGAGAGGACAGTTGCTGCCATGTAGACCGTATCCTCCAGCTCACTCAGCCCAAGTTGTATCATATATATTTTCAATCATATAGCGTGTGCAAACAATATGTTTTGGATGGTTTGGGTTCTTTATCTTCAAGGAAATCACATCAAACACCCAATTCTACTTAGGTGATCTTAGAAGTTTAAATATAGTAAGTTTCATCATCTCTGGATTTCTAGAAAAATCAATGGTGCCCGGGCTTTGCTTGGAGGCGTTTTGGGTCTCATCTCAAATCTCTTACCAACATAAAGACACATGTTGGGGAACTTGCTTATGGTGGTTGGCAGTCCGAGCTTGTGCTATTAGGCACAGGCTTGGTTAGTAGTCCAACTGCGAGAAACCAGTTCAAGTAGGAAATGATCATGCCATCTGGTGTGTGTGATGGCTGGTGGGAAAAAATCATCTGTGAGTTTCCAATCTTTCCCAAAGTAAAACATGGCATGATTGTTTTGTGGGATTGATTTTACCAAGAAAAATCACGCAGGTGCTGGTCCTTTGCCAACTGCTTTGCATGGTCACTATGATGATATTGCAGCTGGAGAATCTTGGCTTCAACATGGCCTCTTCGAGAATAAAAAATATTGTTGACTTGTCGGTTTTGGAATTTCTTACAACAGTTGCTGACTCTCAGTCTACCGGTCACATAAAGAAGAAATAGCCAAGACTTCTCATTGCCAACAATCTTATGAAATTCTACAACATGTTTCGAACCTTTTTTTGCAAATGAAAATCACGGTTTTCAAAAATTCCGGAGAGGTTCTTAAAACCTTACACTTCCCATGACACCACCCACATCTCACTTGTGGCATTGCCAGGCCACATCTGTCCATCGAGTCATGCGGCGTGTGCGTGATCAGGTTTCTGATCCTTGGCAAAACGGATAGTTCCATGTGCGAGGGGACAACACCAATGAAACCGGAGCTCATGCTCATCTATATCCTTACTTTGTATGTATGGTGGTGACGTTGATGATGATGATCGTGATGATGATGATGATGATGATGATGATGATGGGTATTGTAGAGGGACAATGGGCTCCAAAACGGGCACGGTAGCACCAAGAAAAAATCATGAGAATGTTGATGACGATGATTATGATGGTGATGATGATGATGGTGATGATGATGATGATGATGATGATGATGATCGTGATGATGATGATGATGATGATCACTGTTCTGAGAAGTTATGATGATGAGTTTGGTGATGATATGTTTGATGATGATGCTAGTTAATGTTGACGATGATGGCTGAAAATCCAGGTGGTGTGTGGTTTCTTGTTTTTCAGTGTGCCCCCAAGGAAACTGGGCAAGCCTCACACCCGGAAACGTTGAAGTTGGCGGCATTGTCTAGCAAAAATGAAGTACGTAATTTCTGGCGAAGTGTGGATATCCCAGTAGTCTCTTGGTATTTGGCAGGAGGTTTTTGCCACAACCCTCACCTGTTTAAATCATTCTTGTAACCAGTTGCATTTGCTCACAGAAACGATCATTTCTCCCCATGTCGACATCTATAAACAGGAGTGCGTTTGTTCAACAGTATTATGGTATTCATGCCCTTCACCAAAGTGAGGAAATCGAATCAATCAAAGTGCCTGTTCAAGACGAAAAGAAGCCTGGCGGTATTGGTGTATGCTCCCTCCCTATCGTACACCCCCATCGCATTCTTTCGTACTTGTTGGACGATGTGAAAATTCAGTTGCCAAACAATGAGATATCTGAGTATTGGTGTCACGCTAGACAAATGGGGGAGCCGTGGGCTACACGCAGTCCAGCAACTATGCAACATGTACCAGTTGGTATCCACGGTGATGCTGCGAGAACATGGACGCAATACAAGTTTGAAAAGATCGTTTCGATATTTATCAATCTACCATTGTTTAGACCACGTTCCATGCGCCACTCCCGGTGGATTGTCTTCAGCTGCCCCCACCATTTGCTGTTCAAGAACAGGACGATGAACGTTGTACTCAGGCGTCTCTGCTGGTCCTTGAACGCTGCATTTGCAGGGATTAATCCTTTAGTTGGTGCTCCAGGCTTTCCACTAAAAGGGGGTGATCTTCAGAGGGCAGGAAAGCCTCTAACTCTGTCAGGGCACAAATTTGCTGTTACAGAGTTAAGGGGTGATTGGGAATGGCATAGGGACATTTGGAGGCCTACGGCAAGTTGGCAGGCCATTGATATATGTTTCAAATGCCCTGCAGTTTCGAAAGGGAACCCGAACTATTTCTATTACAACCATGGGCCAAATTGTGCATGGGAACGAGAAGAATTTGGGCTGGAACAATTTATATCTCGCCGGCTGAAGCACAACAACCTATGCACCCAGAAAAAAAACCAGAGTATTTTTTTCAACTTATTTTGTGTTATCAACTTTGCACTGGTAGAGTCAAATGTTTTTTCTGGAGGATGACCTTGGGCAAAGTAAGGTCCCCTATTGACCCTGACTGGCTTTGACCCGTCCTGTATCCGATGGTGCTGCATGCACACTCTGAACCTAGGGTTGCTGTTTGCATCCAATGCTGGAGCATTGTGCCTCAGCAGCCAGCGCTAAACCGCAGTCAGTGTGATATATACTACTGTTCCTTCCAACATCCTGCACCACTTGAGGTGTCCGAAAATCTTTGTTTTATAGTCCGAAAACCCTACTTAATTTATATCTAACTAGAAAAAAGACTTTCGGACACCTGAAGTGGTGCAGGATTTTGTCCATCAACCGTATCATCATAATTTGTACTTTGATCCCATTAACTTAATTTATGAGGGAGGGATATAGATAGAATATTCACAGCGCAGTGGGGACTTGTTCAAACCAACAACTCCCTCAATGTTCTATCAAAAACAAAGGTGCTTGATCTGGTTTACCAACCGCTGTTGTTCTTTCGGCTACGATTTTCTCCTGGTCTAATTTGTCATCATCTAGACTCGGGAACCAATAAACCAAGGTTTTGAATTTCTAGGAGATTGTCCTTGAAACGTTCTGTAGTTTGAAATGTTCGTGAACCCCTAGCCAAGGCTACTATTGATCGAGGAGCTTCAATATTTTGGCCAGGGGACTTTCAGGCAACAGTTGGATGACGCATATAAGCACTTTGTTTCGTTCTGCCGAGCACGTCGCATATCGCATTCGCAACCACCTTTTCTTCCCAAGCATGTTGCATGACCCAACAACAATCTAATCAGAGATTTTCTTTAAAAAAAAAAGCCTTTGATTTTGGTTGAGTTTTTGGCAGTTTTTGCCTTCAAACCATCCCAAACAGTTCCCAAATTGGAGCTACATTTTTCTTTTGAAAGGTTCCAAGGGTCTGGGTGTATGGGTACCCCTTTTTTAATTTCAGGGGCTTAATGGTTTTCCCCTAAATTGAATTGCTTTTCCGAGGCAAACTAATTTCTGTGTGTGAAATTTCTTGGGTTTCATGATCTTCGACATTTCCCGCCCAAACAGTTTCACATGCATTTCTCGATATAACTAGCTGAGGTAAAAAAGAAAACTGGCGAGAATCTATTTACTGCAAAGGCCTTCAATTCAAGGGTCATTGTTGTATGGCTGAATGCTTGCCTGTTGGATGCAGTGCAACGATACCCTGAAAACAACATCCTTGTGCTTACTACTGTGGCCACGAAACTTTTCTTCATTCATTCGATTCAATGTCGGGATTGGGTGGAGTTGGGTGATAGTGGAATAATTTACGAGATTCAAAAATGAAACACCCAAGCTGATTGAAATTTCGACTTATCCCATTTGCTTGATATCTGGCGATCTCAACATGATATAATTTCAGCCATGGCCCAGGAGCGCCATCGCCAAGTTCTTCACGACTATGGAGATGAATGGGCGCTACTTGTGCCATGGCTTGGCAGCATGTGCTGGAATCAGGTTTCACCAATCAGCTAGTTGATGGGCGATTTTTGAAATGATATAGAACTTGAAAAAAGTGTTGGGTGTTGGAATGGTTTTTCCTAGTGAGAGTGAAACAGTTTGTAAAGAGTAGGTCGCTTGAAGTAAACGAATGATACTATGCCAGCCCAGTAATATAATTTATAAATTATGGACTTACTTCAACCAGCAGCCCAAGGTCAACAAATGCAGCGCAAACATTGCATGATGCTGGAATGAAGTATTTGGACACGTACAAGGTGTTGTGCATGGAGCATATCAGGCTCTTCCTGTGTCTGATTTGAATCGTCTTGCTTCCGCGGTTTCCTTTTCAGAACTGGTGGGATGCCACATTTCTTGGGCCAGGAAAGGGGTGTCATCGTGGCTCATGAAGCCAAAGTTCCACGTTCCTAAGCTGAATTTCTAGCAAGTTCTGCTTTGAATGTTTTCCTTTCATTAATTAAGGTTCTGCTTCACATCTGCAAAGATGCCCTGAGGTACAGACCCTTGGCAAAACGCTTAAAACTTAGGATTGCCAAAGACCATGCTTCAATTTTTGCCATTCAGGCTTTTGGTGAAACTACTTGATAAATGATCAGGTTACACCAGCTGGGGAAAGAATTTAGAAATTGATAAACCAAAGAAAGAATTTGCGGATATCCCAAACTTGGCTTTTTGTGGGAGCTAGCCTTGTTTGTTACTTGGCGGCTTGTTTGCTAACCAAGATCTTAAGAGCTAAGGAAGCAACCCTCGCTTCGTGCACACGTATTGCGACGAAGATGCACAAAGGTGGGTCAAAAGCCACTCGTTTGCAAAACTGCAAGCTGTTGCATGACAATTAAGTCTAAAAACTGAAAACTTTGGCTGGCAATTGGACACCAAATCATGCTTGATTGAGGTATCTCGGCTAGAGCACACCCTCGAACGCGTCACACTTGGATTTGCAAGGCTGCGAAATTGAGGTGTGGTTTGCAATAAACTTTATGTGGGTGTTCCCGGCACTCTATCCTTCGCGCTTTACGCAGGCTGCTATCAATGAAACATCGGGTCGACAGACAGAAGTGACTTAGCTGAATGTTCTGAAAGGGGAAAGATTTCCAATCTGATTATCCTTAATGTGTTTTTCAATCAAGGTCACGGCCATCAAGACCAAGAAGTTCAAGATGAGGGCCCAACAACTGTTTTCGCACATAGAAAAAAAGTCTGAGCGTGAATGAGCGTGATTGGAAAGAACCATTAAAATAATGGTCTTTGGTTGAAACGCTATTGTTAAAATAGTCTTTGCTCTTTTAGGGTATATATATTTATGATTTGATATGACTTGAATGATTTGATATGGCTTGATCTCATTTCACATCTATTGCATATCCATGCCTGGATTGCCCATGTAGTATATACGGGGATGCATTGTCTTGCATACTATATCATACATGCATACCGTATACACACACAGACATACAGCAGTCTTCAACTTCTTTTTGTATTAACAGCTGATGTAATCTTACGATATCTTTGACATACTTCACAATTCACATCTCTGTGGTTGGCTGAAACGGATCCAGGTGGAGAATGGTGAAGTCTTTCGGCTGCCAACTTGAAGGTGGAAGCGACTGTGTGGGGTTGCAAACGTCGCCTAGGGCCAATGTTCCGGCGCTTTGAGACTAAAAGCGGGAACTCAATTAAATCACATATAACAGGCAAGAACTGCAGTGAGCATAGTGAGCAGTGCAAGGATGACTGTTGCTGCCATGAAAAATGAAATAGGTGGCTGGGAAAATCTGCCCGGGGCAAGAACAAGACACTTCAAGACAGCGGTTGTAAAGCACGAGGAAGTTGTAGGACTTGGAGTGCAAAACACTGATGATTGTGATGGCCAAAGTTGAATTTCATTCAAAATTGCTTGCTTCGCTGGTGGCAGGAACCCATTTCACAGTGACAGACGGCTACACCGTTCAGGTTTTGAATGAGGCCCGCGGGCAGTTTTGGCAAATAGTGGGGCACATGAAGCTTTCAAACAGATTGACCTGTATCCTCGATTGCAATCGCCACGTAACCCACAGATGTTTCGAGACCTGAAACGGGTCCGCAGTGTAGCATTCAACTTTTGGTGATCCAAAACTCACTTCACAGCTCAAGGGATCGAAGACTTCACAGCATTTGATCCCAACAGCATTGGTGTTTGAGCTCTCTACATCCTGGAAAAAGATTCTAGGAGAACTGAGCTAATGATCCAGTCAACCTATGTCACTGGAAAGATCTCATTGATATCCTTTGATGTTTTGTAACTCTTTGATACTCTTTGGTTTGTTTTTTTTTGATTCTAAGGATGGTTCTTTGTATTTGCACTTCGAAGCCTGTGGAGATGGCCCAGTGTTGGCCGTGGACTTTGGTCAGGGCGGCGAGGTTCTTGCTTGCTGTGAGTGTCTCGGCCTGTTGCGAGCTGTAAGATCATGTAAGAGCGGTTCCTGGCATACAAGTGGTTGAATAGACTGTAAAATAGAATGATGTGCGCTACAAGACAATGTCATAGCAATCCAAGCTCCCGGAGAACAATTTAGTGTGGATACTATATAGATGAACATCACCTGCCAATTGAGGAATGGAACGCAATCGACTTGGTTGGCCAATGGCAAGGTGCCCAACATCGCAAAATGGCCTTGGCTGAGGGACAGACTCGGGAATCGCCAAATTCACGGACGTGGGGACTTAGAGCTGTATGTACAGATGAGACCAATCAAGCATTCAAACACTTGAGAAAATGAAGTTCAAAGACATGGGGAAAAAGCAATCTTACATGGATCTGAATTTCTTGGCACATCTAATTTTCATATGCAATCCCCGATGTGCCTCGACTCATGTCATACATCCCATGTCCTCGTGATGCCGCAGGTGGTGCGCCAGGAATGGCTTTCGAAATTTGGTGGTCTTACCGACTTGGCAGTGGATCGAACGCCTGTGGAGGTGCAGCTGCAGGATTTGGACAATCTGCAACCTTCTTCTTTTCAACAGCAACCTTTGTTGTGGAAGTCAAATGTACATATCCTTCATACCCCTGGTAAAACCAGCCCCTGTGAACAAAGTCTCTGTCCACACCAGTGTGTTCATGTTTTCAATGTGAGTGGGGGTTCCAATTCGTCAAACATACTCTTTGGATTATTGAAATCTTTGCTTTGTTAGTTGTTAGCTAGTGAAACAGGCTTTTTGATGTGGACACAGACTAGACTTATAGTTGAGCCTTGGCTATAGAATCGATGCAACTTTTAGACACTCATAGGCTCCGGACCACATCGATGCCATAGCAATCCGCTTGGACCTTGGCTGGGGCGAGGAGCCTTCGGTTCCATGCACAGAAGCCATTCAAATTTTGGCTGAAGTCCAACTCTAAACTTAAACGGTTTGTGGAGAAAGCCGATGATGATAAGATCATGGCAGTTGGCGACGAGTGTATTGGGTGATTCGGTGATTGTTTTTTTCCTGGCAAACCTACCAAAATGGATAAAATGGGCCTTGACGGGTGGGTTGAGGTGACAACCAATTGCTGGGCATTGTGTTCGAAGACAGTGGTGCCTGGCGCATTTTTGGTGCCCTCACACTTCCACAGAATAAGTTGCCTGGGCTGCAGCCAGCGGCGGGGTATTGAAGCCATTTGAAGCCCATGCTTGTTGATTGTTTGGGCCTGCGATTTAGATCTGATTGATGCTGATCCCATTCTGAACATCTTTGTGGCGATTCCAATCTTTCCCAATTTCCAAGCAACAAGACGTGGCAAGATCAAGCAAGCCAAAATGAAGAAAATGGACTTTGTCAGGTGCTCTTCCCAGTGATTCTACGGATTCTACTGCTGCAATGAAATACAATGAGATTTGGGTGTATTGCCTTTCCTTCTTCAAAATCAACCAAGACATATGAGGCGATAGGAGGGTACAGAAATGGATGTCCAGATTTTTAATGAACTGAGCACATTGGCCAGGGTTGCAGCTTTTGATTCACGTAGACAGCTCCAGCTGCACTTTCCCATATTTTTCCTGTTTCTGCCTACCATTGTCATTCCAAAAATTAGAACTCATGATGACTCGCTATCACAGAAAACACCACAGTCCTGAACAATCAAATCATTCTTTGTGTTCAAGCGTCGGAGCGCCCTCCTCAGGGGTGATACCAAGCAGATCACAGCTTTGGCAATCCGATTGGGACGTGTGTCGCGGCAAGATTCATTGTCAAGGGAACCATAGCCAGGTTGCTTTCTTGGGTGATTTAGATGTGAATCCAAAATATGATGTACCAGTCAACTTTACTTGACTTATCAAATTGAGTGATTGTCTATAAAAGGTTCTTCACTGTCCGACTGTCAGACTGTTCAAGAGACCCAGTGGTCATCTCAACCCTAAGGCCTTGGTCTTGACAAAACAGGACGAGGTCTATGAGATGGATGTGCCCTCAGGCAACCTGCACATCTCACAAAATGCTGCATGCCTGGGGTGTGGCAAATCATATGGCTTGGGGATGCTTGAGGTTGCATAGATGTCATAGGTCATATTTGATCTTTGATCACATTTGGTGAGCAACCCCGCCTGATTGGAGGGAAAGAAGCGAAAGAGACAAACCATCAATAAATATTAAACTATAAACGCGTAATAACGCGCGCATCATATAAATATCAAAGCCCTTGTCTCTCCAGGTTCAGATAATTTGGGGAACGCAGGTGTAATATACGGCAAGTCCTGTTGTACTACAGCTCTGTTGCTAAGTCTTTCTTTGGATCATGATTCATGACTGCTTTGTGTGGCCTATGCCCTGATGCAGGATTCTGGGTTGGACCAATGTTGCTACCAACTCTGGGCTCGAAGTCGACTTACGACCCTTGGTGAGCTGGCAAAGTGGTGGACCTGTAAAACCTGCTCGGTTTCAGTGGGAGACCGATATTTTTGTATAGATTTCTACAATGTATGAATCGGTATGAATCGTGATATATGAAGGTATTATTTAGATCTAAAGATAGGTCCACGGTGCATGACTTCTTGCTACTTCTTGATATTTCTTGGCTGCGTGTCATTCTCGAGGCTTTACCTGATTCCTGATTGCTTGTGTCTCTAATGTGTATCATTGCTTTCTTCCTGTTGCTTCCACTTACTGTATCATTCTAGCCGCAGTCCGATACTGTCACTGGCTCAAATCTTGCGCCACCTCAATGAACATAAAACCATGTAGAAAATGGGGTTAAAACTCCGAGCTTTGCTTTGACGACTTTCTGCAGCTTTGACTCCGGATGTCATGCTTTTAGAGGTTTGTCTCATGGCCTTTTCTTCTGTGTTTCTGAAGCCCTGCAAGTCCCCTCGGAGACCCAAAATGAATGCCTGACATACTTGCAAGCTTCAAAGCTCAAGCTTGGCCCCGAGGATTGGATCTCAGTCTGTCGGCTCTCGGCTGGAAGGCCAGAGAAAATCCGGACCATGGTACTCTCTGTTCAACAAGATTTTGCAGTAGATTATGATTATGATAAACAGTATTCCAATGCATACAGTATCATGATGAAATAAGATTAGTGCAATATATGAATAACAATATAGATATAATATGTCCTACAATCGATGAAGCATAGAGGGGATCCTCGTGAGAGTTTTCAACACAGCTCTGAGTGAGCCGGGCTTTGAGTTTGGACTTGTTGCTAAGCATTTTAAGAGAATGATGGGGCCTTCCAAGATGAGATTCTTAACGTCACTACGATTCACAGCTCACTGTGAATCTCCGAAGGTGGCGCTTTGTTGGACATCCAGGTGCAGCTCCCATTCAGCAGCTTGGCCCAGCGATCTTGAGATGTGAGACGGTTTGCGATGTTTTGGTGAATCCTTGGGAAACGCATGGAAACGCATTAAACATCATTAAACATTCTTTGGTGCTTCGGAGCTCTTTGTCTTGAAAGCAGACTCGACGGAATCAGCAGACTCTTCAAATTTGCGTGATACCCTTGAAAAAAGTCCCAGCTGCTGACCCTAGCCTTAGCCTTTCCCGTCCACATTTTCCTCCCTCAAAGAATTTGACCATCTATTCATATACTGTATGAATTCTGCGGATGATCCTCTCATAATCCGTCATGTTTTGATATGTGTTGACTGTGAAGTCTGATTTAAATCCTCCCATGATGGATGCTGTGATGTCCCGGAGCATGCAAATTGGATACTAAACTACTAAACTAGTAATTCCTGCAAACGATCTGTTTCGAAGTGCAAGGCGCATTGAACCCATCATCAGTAATTCATCAGTCCCATACATTTTCCGGTAGGTCGCTGTCTTATCTGTCTTGCACCTTGCATTCCATCCCAAAAGCTGCATTTGCACTAAGGCTTTGGAAATTCAAGCGGCCACCAGTGAATTCCCTTCCACCACGGCAGGACGAAACACATCATGAGTTGGCCGTGGCGGCATGAGTACTGTTTGACCCTTGACCACTCTTTGCTGTTTTTGCTAGAGTGTCGCAAAGTGTTGCCAACCTCGCGTGCTGCGTTGCTTTCCTGCCCTTCGAAATTTGGGAGCAAGGGCAGGAAGGCAGTTTGAAGGTTGAAGGATCTACCTTTTAGATCCTTTCTGTGCCTTCAAACTCCCCAGTGCTCCAGGCAACCATGCCAAAGCTGTTGATCTTTTTGGAAAAGGGACGCAGCAATTTTTCTGGAAATGCCGACTGGCTAAAAGAAATAAAGGGATGTGCCATGTTCACAGCATGGTAAGGTGAAGGCCCCATCACCATCATTTTGCTTTTTCATGTGTCTTCTGTTTCCTACTTGTAATGTCAATTTCGTTCAATCTCATAATCTCGTTGTCCTTGTTGGTTGGGACATGTTGGGCAGAGTGTTGGGATAGATGATGAATGCCAATGATCCTCTTCTTGGACACCTACATTGGGCATCATCTAGCTATGATCCTCATTGGCACTGGAAGATCTGGGGATTCGCGCATAAGTCACACATGGGTGAGATGCTGGTGCCAACCCACGCACGACTTCATGAAATACGTTTGATCGCTGTTCATACTGTTCAATACTCCACATGGCTATGGCTATGAGTGAAGTTAGAGAATCCTCCAATCCAGAATCTTCTCATTTGAGTGCATCTCCGCAGTGATTCGGAAGCATCGAAATACTGTACATAGACTATTCACGTACGTATATTGAGGCATATATACACGAAAGGGAAATGGTTCAATGGTTGATAGATGCCCGCCATTTCAAGGATTGCTCTTGTATCTTTTCACGCCATGAGTTCGTGAGGTGAAAGTCTTCGAAGTTTACGTCTTTCTCAATTCTCAGGCTTTTTTTTAATCCCCCTGCCAGCACCTCACCATCAAGGCCCTGGGCGAGCGTACATTCATCGCTGAAATCTCGTTCGAAGCGGAGGCTGGCCCGATCGCCACCAATCCACATCAATCCACCAATCCTCTGTCCGATCTGTGGCATCAGTTGTCCGGTCAAGTGCTGTGAGCTTGTGACGAGATGTGGTAACTGAATGTTCAGTTGTTTGGCGTTGCTTGTCTGAATTGACTGCAAACCTAAAAGCATCCTAAAAGGAAGTTGCAGACCTCGCTGTCCTGTTTGATGTTTTCCTTCCTTTTGATGTTTTCCTACAGAAACTTTAACATTTACGGCACATGTCAGATCATTGAACAAGTCGTTTGAGATGCCCACTGCGGAGATGGAAAAATTCAGAGCTGTGAGTTGTCAGAACGGAATACCATGAGCAGTTCATGTTGCTGATCCAGATAGACGCATACGGAGGTGCCCAGGTGTTGAACATGCCCTGAGCAACTTGTATACACGGTCACTGCAACTCCGAAAAGTTTGATTGACTTGAAAAGACCTGTCCTACCGGTATGATAAATTTTGTTGCAAGCTCAGAACTAGAGAAGACATTCGACAAGACCTCAAAGTGGTCTATGCCGTGCTCAGCATTCCAGGTTGGTTTGATAGATTTTGATGCTCTAATCTGGTGAGACCAGGCAAGTCTCAAAATACTTTTGGTTCATTGCTTGAAAAATCCATTGGAATGTCTCAAGTAGGTCCTCTTCAAGCTTAGGCTAGTATGCTTCCGGGTGTTGTGAAAACACGTCCGTCACCCGGTGAACATCAGACACTGCTGCGACCACCTCCGACTGTTTCAGTCAATGAGCGGGGGTTCGCAGTGCCTTTAGGCCGGCGAGATATCTGTACAAAGTCAGATTGCTAGGACTCCCGTAGATTGAAGGCGTTTGAGGTATCCAGACGACTGTTGGAGCCGGTACTGGAATCATGTATACAAATGATTGCAAATCGCGGTAAATCCAGTGCAACCTAATCCTCTATGCATCTGGATTGTGTATTATAGAGATCATTACATATGCATTTGAATGTGGTGTGACAGCGGGTCCACAATACACTTTCTTTGGCAGTCATGTCTTGCTTTTCACATCACCTGACGTACGACGCCTCATGCTGCTTCGTTGATCCTTGATGCAAGCATTTCACAATCGCGGGAACATGAGGGGACCACATTTATGAAAAATTATGAACCTTTATGTTACATTGGGGCTACATAGCCGCTACATAACCACTGACAAATAAGTTTGGTGGTTTTGTCGGTCTGCCGCGGTTTCTGGACCCAAACCTGCAAGAACAATAAGCTTGCGAAGTGCCTACCACAAACTAAAAATTAGCAATCTTCAAAATCAAGTCTTGTCCTTGTCATTCAATGTATCCGCAGTCACTCAGTCACTGGATGTACTCTCTGCCCAGGGACACCGTCGGCCAAAGAGCGCCATCCCGTCAAATATCGCTTGATGTGCCTGTGCAAAACGAGGGCAAATTGTTGCCAGCGCAGCTTCCGTGGTCTTGCTTGTTGAAGCTTTTGACCCAACTATCCAAGCAAGATCATCTTGTGCGTGTAACATTTTCTACATTTTCAATTACATACAGTGTATACATTCATACATTTCATACATTTCATACATTTCATACATTTCATACATTTCATACATTTCATACAGCACTATAGCTACAGCTATATGGAAACTTTAAGATACATGCAGATTGAACTGCCCATCGATCCCCAAGGACCTTCACCTTGGACTAAGGTCAACGATGTCCCTTCGGCTTTTTTTCTTTCACCTCCAACATTGACAGCCACTGGACTGGGAAGGGTATCAGATGTCATCAGATTGTATCAGGGAATTTACAGCGACATCTCTTTCTGCAGATTGACACACACACACACACGGCATATCCCTTTGATGATATGTTCACGGGATGAGTGACCACAAGTCCAAGCACTTCTTTTCGTTGAGTAGTTGAGAGATTCTACCTTTCACTTGACCTCCAATCATTCTTCTGCATGGAATATTATATGTATGACGACGCATCAATACAGAAATGCACAGCAAGTTGTACGTGTACGAATATACAAGCAAAGCAAAAAAGGTAACATGTACATATTTGGGAAGCTCCACTCGGGCTACTCATCATTCTGTCTTTCAGCGCACTAGCATTGCATTAGCCTTTCCGATTGCCATGGAAACAGTAAGCAAACCAAGCGAAGCACCATCCCGAGCCGTGCAGTTGCAGGATCACGTCTGGGATGTCTGCCGAGCGCGTGCTGGAGGCTGCGATGCTGGCAGTTACATGTTTCTCTCAATTTCTGCGTAGACTTGTTCAGCAGACTCGAGGATTGCTTTTTGTGATACTCTGATAGAGGCATCCAAATCATCAAAAAGAAACAAGAATTGGATGTGAAGGAATTCAGATGAGCATGGACATGTGGATACTCTGTTGCCCTCTCCAATTGATTTTGACACCAACACGGCCCAACATTCATATTTACGCCTTCAGTTCAGCAGGTTCATGGCGCCGTGCGATGGCTTCAATGTTCAAAGCCATGTTGTCCAGATGTGTGGAAGGCAAGACGTGTGTATATAAATGTGGTAACTGCCACTGGGGAAAGATGTCACCGGAACCCTGCTGAACCTATACTGGTATGATAATGAAAAAAACAAGAAGGCGAAGGATATAAGGATAACACAAAGAACAAACCTGGTCAGGAAGGATATGGAACCCTGGATCTCTCTTGATTTGCCTTTTTTGGAAATGATCATCTATACTGGTGTCCCTGCTGGTATTGCCTGAGTCAGATCTGATTGGAATAGCTCATTGCTTGAGTGCAAAATCTTAGAGGCTACACTCCACCATGTCAATTCACAGTGATGCTTATACTTACTACTGTATACGAAGACATGACCACAACATTTGACATGTCAATCAGATATACACCTTTGTTGGGCAATAGATGTCCCAAACACTTGCACTGCACGTATTGTCACTTGAGATTTCATGAAATCCATGTGACGCTTTGGGGCCCAAAGACCCCAGCTCCCCAGCTGTGCGAGGCACCAAATGATTTGGCGCTGACCGAGGATCCGGCCACGCATCGAGTGTCGGGTGTGACTCGCCTGGATATGATGAATTAGTATGATATGAAATGATACGAAACGATCAGATTCTATGAAATCATACTGCAAGAATCATGATAATATGGCCTATGAAGTTACAGTATTGAATTTGTAACTATATAGAGTCAAATTAAATGGGTCTGAATCTGAAGGAAAACGGTGGTCGAACGGGATAGAGCTTCGGAGGACGAGGCAGCTTCAAGACAATGGATTGACTGACAACTCTTGAACTCCACTGCCTCCCAGGCAATGCCCACCTGTCCGAAATGCAAGGCGTGAAAAGGAAATCTACAGATGTTTTGCGTACTAAGAAACGATAAGAAACGCCTGCTATTTGTTTGAAATGTCCAAGAATGCAGGTTTTGATTTTGCATGCTTGCTGATGGCAAACTGTGGGGTCTTCAAATGAAAGCATGAACACGTGTTGGCCATGTTGCACCAGAGCAAACATGCTGTGCACGGTGTTTCCAAAGGTCGTTTTTATAGCTCTTGATGATTCTTGATGTAGGCACTGTACTTACACGAATACTGTGAACAATTTTGATAAACCTCGAGTATCAAATGCTTCTATAGATTTCAATCATCAATCTAAAGTCTCAAATCGCTACTCTTAGGCTCTCTGTACTTTTGACTCATCAGCTTCCATCCAAGTCATTACTAGGCAGTGGCCCGGCCCAATGTGCAGATGTTTGGCGGAGATTCCGTCTCGTGGCTGGAACGTATCTGTCGGTGGCAGGGACTCAATGCTGGTTGCCATGGCTGCACATGGCGTTGGATAAGATCTTGGGTGCTATGTCAAGAAAGATAGGAATTGACAGCGCGCAGCACAGGGCTTGGTCCCCTCACAATGATAATTTCCAGTAGCGAAGATATAGCATATTGCCACTAGCCATAGGGGATGCTGGAGAGCCATGCCTGGTGGAGGCGTTTATGACACTGATGCCTAGATTTGCAGTGCGGCGGGGGATTTGGGAAGAGAACAGAGAGGATTTTCACTCCCTGATCTCCTTTTGTATTCCCTGTTATTCCACCAATGGACATACTGTTGGAACCTGTGGGCTAGGTGGCTAGGCTTAAGGGGCACACAAATCTGAGATCATATACAGATCCACCATGACATACCAAGCTACGTTCCTGGTGCAAGCAAATCAAACGGTTATTAGAGTTGCTCAACAGTTGGCACTCTTACAGTGCATATCATGCATATCATGCATATCATGCATATCATTGCATGGCACGTCAACTTCTTGGACTTTGCTCAGTCCATTCGGACCATTCCCATCCCAGGGCTTTTCGCGTGCTCGACGTGGAGCTCAGAATTCTCGGTGAGCCAAAGGGACAGACGGAGAGACCATGACGGCGTGATTGCTAAGGTTCACCAGGTTGGCAAAGGACGTGGGAGATAGTTTACGACTTACGATGTTTCAACTTATTCAATACTATTCAGTGGGAAGTGGGAGAAGTCTTTTTACACGAAACTGCCACGACCCTTTGCAATTTTCTGAACATGGCTTGATAGGTACGACGCCTGGATCAATCACTTGGCTTCAAGACCAGACTACGAAAGTGGGGAAGCCGATGCTGCTTTGGGATGAGCAAAAATTCCATACAGAACCTCAGAAATTGTTAGATGCTGGTACTCAATGCAATCTATCTTTGCAACAATGGGGAGATGCAGCGAACAGCGAACACGATCAAGTCACTGGCAGGACTTTGTGTCTCAGGAGTCGTAGTTCAAAGCAAGAGCACAATACCAATTCCATCAGCAACATAGAAGGGCTTTTGGTGTTTGCTTCAAGATCGCAGACAACTTTGGGATACTTTCTGTGTCAACGTTTCACCATGGTAGGTTTAATTTAAGAATTTAGCTACAAGAGGCGTATCATCTATCACCCCTTTTTTGGCTCAGCATTGCTTGGAATCATGACGTTGGGGACAATATGGGCAAGGGAAGGTTTTGTTCTCGGCACTGCTGCCTTGAGAAGGGTCATGAATTTTGGTACCAAGAGAACATCAGACCATCGGTTGACTAGACGGTTGTCTGATTGCTGTGATGGGTGCACCAACAGTGTGGAGGCCTTCGAGTGGTTTGCATTGAAGTTGGGATGCTGAGATCGCACGCGGTTGGTGTCGATTGTTGCGCACCCCAAGGAAACATGTCCAACATCATCCTATCTACAAATTTTGAGCCGCTTCTCATTACAGTATGTAATGCTATATATACTTTCTGAAATACGAATTGACTTTCAGTGGCGTCCTGAGCCAATCGTGACATGTCAAGGATTTGCATGACAACACCTTTGGATTCCGCGACTTCGCTCATTTCTAGTATGATTTAGTGCAGTAGTATGTTTGCCTCAGATGGTGGAAACTCATTATTTCACTCCTTACTGCTTTTGCAAAAGCATGCAAAAGCAACCTATATATTTCTTATTATTTCTTTCATCACTAAATTGATCAGTGTTGAATGTACCATGGGATGTCCTGTTGGTCTGAGACAGTAGCATCAGGGTGAACGGAAGAACATCGAAGAACTGTATACCTTATCAGGAGAAAGAGTAAGTATCCCTGTAACTATGCAAATCTTTGCAAAGGGTGCGGCAGCCTTCAGCTGCAAAATAGGACGGAGAGTTCTCACACCTGTGCTGTTGCGGCCCATTGCACCGGAGGTTGCATTTGTGTATGTTGCTACAGAAGATGACACACTTTTTCCCGACATGCCGCTCTTGGCACCAGTGGTTTGAACACGTGAAACAGTAACTTCTCTTGACTGAAGCTATATCCTTAGATTCGCTGCTAAAAGGAGAAGTATGTCCGAACATTAGCAGGACCATGCATCCTAAGCACAGTAATTACGGCAGCAATCCACGGGAATCTAAATTTGAGAATTCAATATGAAGACATCCAAGTCCGGCACCGAGGTTGGTTGTGGCCTGACCGTTCCCACTGTGAGACGTGAGCTCGAGAAAGTGGTGCAGAAGCTTTTTGGATGCAGTGCAGAGAAAGCACGGCACATGAGAATGGAACAAAACTTTTAAAACGTAAAATGCCAACCAATTCCTCAGAGATGCACGCGCTTCTTTGGGCAGTGGCCAGTGTGAATGATGTTGTTCTTGTTCTTGTTCTTGTTCTTGTTCTTGTTCTTGTTGTTGTTGTTGTTGGTGGTGGTGGTGGTGGTGGTAGTAGTGGTAGTAGTCGTAGTAGTAGTAGTAGTAGTAGTAGTAGTCGTCGTCGTCGTCGTCGTCGTCGTCGTCGTCGTCGTCGTCGTCGTAGTAGTAGTAGTAGTAGTAGTAGTAGTAGTAGTAGTAGCAGTAGTAGTAGTAGTAGTAGTAGTAGTAGTAGCAGTAGCAGTAGCAGTAGCAGTAGCAGTAGCAGCATGTGCGTGAGGACAACATTCAATGAAGGTCGAGTCATCAACCGGAAAAGGTGATTCATCAACCAGGGCGTACCACTATGTTTTTCGGGTCTTGATGTAGAGCAGGCAGGATTGAGGACGAAACGGACAAAAATGGTGCTAGAAAAGTGTTGTTAAAAGGAATACTTTCAACAAAGACCGTATTTGTATGTGTCATGCTAGATACTGTACTGGCAAAACACAATATTTCAATCAAATTATGCATGCACGTGCTCCAAGCGGTGCTATAGTATGTATTTATATGTTCAATTTCCAATATGAATATTTACAGAGTTGTTTGAAGATTTCAGCAACCCGGTACCACCAGAGATCAGTGAGTTCAAGATTGTGTTTCCAACATGAGGTATTCAGGATTATAAAGACGTAATCAACGTATTCATCATATTTTCATGATCATTCATCGATGCATTGGGCTGGGAAGATGAGTCATGCAGGCTCCATTCCTGTTTTGTTCAGCCTCCGCAAACCGTTGCCCCCGGCTCAGCGCACAAGGTTTCCTGGCGGCAAACTCATACGGGCCAGGGCCTTGAAACTAATTGGAACTTACAGACATGCAGGCATTGAATTTCAGCAGTGCCAGGGACTGACAGGACCCAGTTCCAAATTCTCCCGAGGTGAATCCAGAAAACCCGGGATTAGCCAAAGAGCTGGTCCCAAAGGGTGTCACTTGGATCAAGATGCTGTGGGATGCTAGCCAGATCAGGCGATCTATTGATGAAGGAGCAGAAATTACACCAATAAGGACTGCTCTTCATAGACTATTCATAGGGATGGATGGTTAAGGGCTATTTGGCTATTTGGGAGAAAGGCGCTGAAGCCTTACTCATATTTTGCGTTCAGTCTTTGCAGAAGGTCTCACAACTTTTCCGGAAAAGCTGCAACTGCAATCAAACAGATATCAACAGCAGTATGGGTTTGTATTTTTTTGGCGTGCTCAACTTTAAGTAAGGCTGGGAAGCTCGACTTTGGCGAAACATACCCCGAACATACCCTCATTTCTACTTGAGGAGAGCGGTGCGAAACATACCCACGAAACATGCCCCTGAGACAAACTTCACGGTTCGGGACCGTCAAAAAAGACACACCCACATAAACCCAAAGAAAGGTGAACTTGAAGCTTGAATCTGGGGAGACGCTGACGAGAAGCCAACCACTACCCACCATGGCCCTGTTTTGCCCCAACGCAGACTTGAGGTGAGCATTCCTTTACCGGGTGCCACGGCCATCGAAAAGCTGAGCAAACAGGCACCGTTTATTTCTATCTACAAAGGATCGCACAACAAACACGCAGGCCCACACACTTAGAATTCATTCACAGGATCAGATATTCCAGTCGATTTGTTTGATGGCCATTCGAACTCTTTGCAAATCGTGTGTCAAGCCTGTTATGCAATATTCTGCAGAATTGCAATGAATTGCACATTTAGACAACATGACTCATGAGAACATATCAGATGACGACTATTGTTCGTCCATATAGATAGGTCGCCTAGTCTCTATTCAATGTTTATATCGACGTATTAACAGACAAATAACAAATATTTTGTTTAACTATTCGATATATAGTTGATACAGATATAGATATATGTATATATATATATACATATTGCATATCAATTTGTAAATTTATAAACCATGTTGATACATTGTATTCCATGTTGAAAGACCTGTCGGCTTTTTGGAAGGTGGCCCAAGCTGAAGAGACAATGCAGGCAGAACCACCGGAATACTCGTTTTCCATCTAAATTGTCTGATGCCCCCCTATACATACGTGCACAATATGCACATAAGATGACATAAGTGTACCATACAATGTCCTCGCTGTTGTTCCCAGAAGGTTCATCAAGCATCCAGAGGTCAGCCCTGCCTACCCTCAAATTCTCCGGCACCACGAGGCGACCTACATTTTGTGGGGTGTCAATGGAGGTTGCGAGTTCCAAGCTCCTTTCGGGACCGACGAATTGCGGCAATGGCTGGGTTGCTATCTTGAATTGCACGTAGTGGGGTAAGATCTGGGAGTCAAACTTTGCGGGTCTTAAAGTGGGTTTCAGGGTTTTTCTGTGCAATATCTACATTGATTTGAGCATTCCTCTGCTGGGAAAGAGGGTACAACAAACACACATACAGTTGCATACATCAGCTATTTAGGGCATACTTTCTCTCTCTCTCTCTCTCTCTATCGCACTTGGATTTGTCAAACACATCCAAGCACTGCACAAGGCACTGCATACCTAGAAATGAATGAATGAACTTTCAATCCTTGTGACGACTCATATCTGACTATTGTATCGCTTTTCCTAATTTATCTTCCAGTGGCATTTCAATGAATCTCACAGGAACCTGTAAGAGTCAGATTTCATGTCCAGCAAAGATCTGGGTGGACGAAGCAGCGAGGACGTGCCTGGGACGTTTGCTGCGTTTGGCGCAAAGTTTGACAGGGATGAAGCTGGAGTACGCACAGGAGCTACTGACAGCTGCTTCATGCGATTGGAATGACCGGGAATGACCCAGGGATGGCTGGGCTGCAATGAAGTCACAACATTGCCAAGTTGCATTTGTTTGGAACATGTGATTTTTTTGTCACCTGTTCTTTTCTAGGAACACCTACTGTAGATGATACTGGTAATAACAAGATGCAACAAACAGGTAGACTTGCCATGACTTGCCATCAAATCCATATTTTTACCCATTGCCTCTTCCTGAAACGGGGTCACCGCGAAGCATCAGGCCTTTTTCCTGCAAATACATTCCTTGCACTTTGTATATCTTTGCCACCCATATGTACATATTGATATGTATTGTATATGATTCTTGTTGTGTTTTACACGTACATTTGTGTTATATGACTCTGATGTAATCCTTTGCCAATGCCGACCTCAGAAATCCTTCCACAGGATGTGAACGCGGAGGTGAAGCAGGTCATGGGACCCAAAACAGAGATTCTCACTGCAGAGAGGCGGGAAAGTAGCAGATTGAGGGTTTGACGGCAGGGTGTCGCGTAGACTGAGAGGTTTGGAGATGCTGTAGTTAATTGCTATTTCTTTTGATTATGGAATACAATAGTCTATATGGACTATACTTGACTGTACTCGGATTGCGTGGAGGTGGTGTTTGTTGCTGTAGCACAGGCAAGTTCAAGAAACCAAGTGAAATTCCTTAGCCATGAACATGACAAAGCATTTACTGTTGGCTTGTTGCCATTCACTTTCAAGTCATGTGTGGTGAATTCACGACTGACATGCAGTAGTTCTTCCGTGGGATGCTCAAAAGTAACAAAAAATGCCCTATAATACACAAGGCGGAGACGCTCCAGCGATTTTGCGTGAGTATTTTTGCCGGGTGGCAGGTCTGTCCCGATGGAGTTATATCAGGAGGGCGGGTAAGAGCATGTCAGGTTGTGGGACTGGGTGGATGGAGATGGTGGGTCATGCAGATAAAGGAGGATTGCTAGTGTACCAGGAATAAATGTCTTTAGTTGAATATGACCATGGTTTCAATTCATCATGGATCAGAAATCCATTGCCCAGTCCCATTCGTTTGTCACAATAATATGACTTTTCTTAGAATTTCTCGGATGCAAAAACACCTATACATTGATTAGAACACTGCAAAAAGACTCCATCATGCTCCATCCGTCTCAGCAAATCAGGCAGACAGCCCCGACCATCCATTTTAGATCAAGCTGATATAGCTGATCAATCTCTATGTCCAGCCGCAGCCAACTCACTGGCAACATCTTTTTTCCACCAATGAGTGTCGTTCTGCAGGAGGTGAAACTCTCGGAGGGGTCCGAGATGCAGGACTGCCTGAAGGGATCACGTCATTACATCATTCGCGTTGGCCATGCAACATAGCTATACATATTTGTTATTGCCTGAAATGCCTCAAAGATGAGACGCATGTATTTGCTTGATACTACTTCAAGATGAATCTTAGCCTAAGGATGCCTAAGAGCAGGTGCAGAATATTTTGCCTTCATATATTTTCTCATTCTTTTTTCACTTCAGGCTTCACGGCCTACAACTTCATGGCTGGGGAGTGGTGTAGTCATGCCGCTCCATGTTTCAACCCTCAGACCTGGGCAGGTGACCGCGATCATGCGCGTGCAAGCCAATTTCTCGCTTGGTTTCTCAGGGCAGATTCTCCTGAATGGCCGAAACTGAATCGTGAAACATTTTTTTGCTCCATGACCTTGGCAAACCATAAACCAACGAGCCATCTTTCATCTTCAATGATTTTCTTTGACCTCAATGTTGAAGTGTTTTGGCACTTCGGTTGTGGCCCAGGGACGGTAGCACCACCGTCAGCGGCTTCAACCTCAACGCACCCTTGGCCAAGCGAGTTGACCAGGCTCTGCTGCAGCTTCTCCTTGGGCATATTTGGGTCATTCCGATGTTGGTTAATAGTCTTGGCCTGAAATGAGTGGAAACTGTTGCTGGGACTGAGAGTCGCCTAGTAAGCTGCAGGCATTGCACAGGATAGGGCAAAGGATACAACACCACACTGGACGCATCTGGACACTATACTCGACTATACCTTGTAAATCCCAACGGGGGTCCTGTGGGAGTCAGGAAAAGTGGGCGCTGGTCATGATTGAAGCAGCACATGCTTGACTAGAAGATCGCAGCAGAAATGGATACAGAATCTAGCAACATACTAGTATATCAGAAACATGAATCTATGTGAATATGTTCTGATGTTGGCTTAAAGTCTTGATTCAAATTCACATCACTAGACACTTCACATGATACGGATTGCGTACCATGGCCACATCCGTGCAAGTGCACTGCCTTTTCTGAACATTTGCATGATTCTTGGATTCCAAGCCATTTCCTTGTGCTTTGACAAAATAAAACGTGCAAAGCAACATGTTGTGATCACGCATGGTCCAAAACAAGACTTGCACATTGAGAGCTTTTGGCTTAGCAGGCCATTTCTTGAGCAGATGCTTCAGCATCTCATTTTAAACAAGGGTGGATCCCAAGTGTCGATGGACATCAAAATTGTCGAGGCAACTGCCCTGTAGCATTTCTGCAGATTTTGCTCACGTTGAACATCCAATTGGTTTTCCACCTGTGAGAACCGAGAAACATGTCGTACGACGCAATCGTCATCGGTGGCGGCAGTGGCGGAAGTGCATTCGCCAAACGAGCTGCAGGTACAACAAGGGATGCTTTGGATTAGGGGAGGATGAATGATGATGAATGCGTCTTGCTGTGTGCATACTCGCCAATCTAACCACAGGCTATGGAGCAAAGGTGGCTTTGATTGAACGCGGGGCTCAGTGGGACAGCTCCAAACGCAAGCGGCTGAGTGCCGGCCCAGGTGGCACTTGTGTGAACGTGGGATGTGTTCCGCGACTTGGCAACAGAGAATGAGAGTATTTGACGATAGTAATGTATTTGATTGTATTTGTAGGGAAGGTCGAGCTGGATTCAATTATGGATTGATATGGATTGGGTGTTTACAGCGGGCAACTGTTGCTGCACTCATGCGACTGAGCAGTACTGTGACAATGTCGTGAACATCTCATGGCCGCTGCCAGAATCTATGTATATATAATATATAAAGGTGATTAAGTGTGCGGACATTGCTGGCAAGTTAGCAATTATTTGGGAGGATGGAGACGAATACATTCATGGACACTTCTGAACAATTTCTGCCACTCATTGACCGAATGAGGTTGGCACACAGTACTTGCTTCATGAAATGAAACTGTCTTAGTCTTGGTCTTTGGAAGCAAACAAGATGTAAAGATATTCCCGTGATGCGCATGGCAATCATGGCAGAGGTTCAATATTCAGGATGGCAAAGGATGGGGATCCAAAGGTACCTCCACGCATTTCACCCATTCTCACCCCAAATCCAATCCTTCGCAATCAGAGGAAGTCATCAACAAACGACCCAAATGAATCCAAATGAGGTGATTCATTTTGCCTAAATATGTGATTGGTCCTTTTGAGTTGTTTGCGTTGCTGGCCCAGGAAGAAGCTGATGTTTATGGCGGCAGCCCATCGAGAGATGATGATCGGTGCAGCCGCAACGGCACAGGCGAACTGGCTCGTTTTTTCCACAGGGAGTTTAATACATTTTAATACCAGCTGTATCGCTATATATAAATGGGTACTGGGTAGTTTCCGGGCCCCATGGGACCGCATTTATTAATTGTACTTGTATGTTTGAGGGTAGTTACATTTATTTACCCAGTACCCATATATACCAAAGACATTCTTAATCATACATGTTTTCATCCATGGCAACCATCACATCTGAAGCATGAACCAACCAATCTCCAAAGAATGTCAACACATATCCACACACATATCTGCTTTCTTCCAAAACCATGAGAGGGTCTCTATTTCCCCTATTTCCCCTAAGGGTGAAGTGTCAAAACCATGAGAGGGTCCCTATTTCACCTATTTCCCCTATTTTGGTGGTCCATGCC
>DF240226.1:0-10596 GCA_000507305.1 Breviolum minutum Mf 1.05b.01
GGGGTTCTTTCTCGACTCGGGCTGTCCTATTGGAATTCATTCTATTGTCCTTCATATCTAGCAAACAACTTTTGACAGCCAGGAGTTTCACACCTAGCATAGTCATTCACTGCGTTGGAAAGTTCATAATCTTTTGAATTTCTCCATTCGAAACCGCAACCTGTACACATCGCATCTCTCACAGCATGAATTTTGTGTGACTTGTGATTGACAACGAACTTCGGTAAGAATCTTCTAGATAATTCACCTGCCCAATGATCATCCATGACAATCTTCTGAGTTTTCAGCGACTCCACCATCCGCAAGATCTCTTCCTTCTTCTCGCCCACCAACCTCAAAGTATCAGACGACTGGGCATCTAAAGCTTGAGTGACAATCCTTTCAATATCCGGCTCTGAAATCTCCTTGCGACTTTGATTGACCACCAAGGAGGTCTGACACAAGACTTCTTGAAGAGAGGAACGTTCTAAAGAATGGGAAATCCATGAGCTTGAGTCGTCCAGGGGTGCATCTCTGAGGTAGCGAAGTATGGTGTCGCTGCCCCATCGACAAAAGAGCTGAATTTTGTAATATTCAATTCCACACCGAGCCAAGTATTGGGCACCTGTAGCTCTGAGCGCGTGCCCTGTCATGTTCTTAGTTTCAGCCACGTCCCAGCCCAACTCTCTGGCTACCATCCGAAAGGTTTCCACCATGGAACTTTTTGACGGTGGTTCATGAATGTTTTCTGTGCAGAGAAAAGGATCGTCCGGGGCCGCATTGAGCTTTGTTCCATAGTCATGAATCTTCCTAGCTGCTTTGACAGGGCATCTCTTGGGTTCCACATGACATGTGCATCCATGTCTACGCAAGGCTCCATTTCCCTTTGGGTCAGTCTTTGCAACCGGAAGCCAGAATGCCAGCACGCCACAGCCTGGGCCTTCCTCAAAAGAAAGGTCTGATCTTTTTCTCAAACTCGCTTCAACCTCTCTGCACGCAAAATGTGCAAAGACAATCACTGTCTCCTTGGGAAAACGAGGGCCCCCTTTGCAGGGTTCAATGTCTTTCATTTCAAACACTTTCAGAAGGTCCAAGGAAGGGCATCTTTTGTCTGGGCCCACTCCTCTCATGCAGGACCTTAATGCTGTCTTGATGCTGATGTCCAACTGTTCACTCCATGCGTGGCCCAAATCCACATGGCTCTTCTTTGCCGCCGAAAAATATAGGGCTGCACTGCGGTATTGCCCCCATTTGAGCAAGGTCCCCATGATGTCAATCTTTTCTTTGGTCAGGGGGAAAGGATCAATTTTGGCCAATTCCGCTCTTGATGGCCACCAAGATCGTCTGCTCTCATCTGGTCCTCTGTTAGAGTCAGCTATCTTGTCATTCTGGAAAGCCTCCCAGGCCTCCTCAAAGATCTTCATGTCGAGGCAAGCTTCTTCAGTTTTGCCCACAGCCCCTCTGGCATATTCCTTCAGATTTGGCTGTGAGTCCCTAAACTTTTCAAACATAGCTCGACCATGTTTTTCACCTAATTCTGCTGCACGCCGAATGGAGTCTTCGTCTTCCTCTTCAACTTCGTTTTCTTCATTGTCCTCTTGAAAACAGCTAGGCAACTTGAGGTGCTGCATGTGTTGAAAGCCAGCGGAAAACTCAGCTAGAGACACGAACTTGGGGGATTTCTTTGGTGATGTCGAAGCTAGAGGCATTTTTCCCTCGCCATCCTTTGTTGATTTCCCCACAGCTTCCGTGCCAGTGTTGCTTGGAGGACCCCTATCATAACCTGAGTCTCTTAGTTTTGCAACACATGGGTAATGTTGACATAGACAGCGATCATGAAAGGGGCCAGCATCACAAAATTCGCACGAAACAGCTTTCTCTAGAATGGTTTCTTCACACCATTCGCAAGTACGAGCAAACCCAATGGTGCTTAGATTGCTGCCTTCTTGAATGCTCGGAACACTAACTTCTTGACTTGATTCAACCCAAGTCAGACTTTGGTGCCTTTGATAGCCCGGCCCACGCCGAGCTGGGCTCTTGAAATATGTCTGCCCTAAGTCGTTTCATTTGAACCTAAATGCAAGCGGAATTCGAACAACCGGAATGCAAACACAAAACAAAGCCACAACAGCACATGCAACGTGACACAAGAGACAAGCATGCACCACAGCAAACATGACACCACTGCAACTTTGAGTGAAAAGCCGACGGATTTGAAAGAGAGAGAGAGAGAGAGAGAGAAGAAAAAGAAATGGTTGAATCCTGACATATATTCTCTCAGACTCAACTGCAGCATGCAACTGCTCGCCACGCCTTCCCTGCAACGCTTGCAACGTTGTCCTGAGGCGAAACTCGGTTTCAAACGGAATTATGACATGTACATGTTTGCACCTGCTGTTCATGCTGTGGGTCAACCACAACTGGAGTTGACATGCGATACACCGACATGTGACACAACTCAAGTGATGCTCCACTTCATGTCTGTCCCTTGCTAGGGCAAACTTTTCACCACTGACCCTTGCCAGTATTGAGGTGCATCCTCATGGTGTTTCAAGTGCATGAGTTCCGCAGGAAAAATGGCTGGCTTATTTGGGTCTTTGATCCTGCTCAGCGCATCCGCTAACTCATTGTATTCTGACCATACATGAATCGTCTCCAACGATCGAAAGTCTCGTGCAAGCAAAAGTGTGATTTCACGCACAACTGTGTTGAGTAAGGGCGACTTTGCTGATCTTCTCAACAACGCCGCCAAAACTCCTTCTGCGTCTCCTCTGATTCTGACATAGCCCTGTTGGCCCAGTTTCAACCAACACCACAAGGCTCTTAAGACCATGTAGCATTCCCAGAGAGCTTGAGAGCCTGGCTCACCAATTTTGGCTCCTGTGAGCCTCTCATCTTCTGAAGTCCACACCAGGGATAATGTCTCTTCTGGTTGACCTCCTCGGTACTTCACAGCTCCTCCCCCCCAAGGTGAGGCATCCACCGTGATTTCCAAACTGCAAATGTGTCTGACATGAGCTTGGACCATCCAATGCAGGCCCCCCGAAAGACCATTGAAGAAGTGCTGAAACCACAGCAGAGCTGGTTCCACTTGTTTGTGGTAGACCGCGCCTTTTCTCGTCACCTTGGATTCCATAGCCAGTGCAGTGTGTAGCATCCGTACGAAGGGCCTAAGTTGATGTATAAAACCTGAAGCCCAGCTCATCTTTCCAGTGAATTGCATAAGGAGTTTCTTGGAAACTACGGGTTTGTGGTCCAACTTCGACAGCAACTCTTTCCACTCTTCCAGCTTCTCCTCAGTGATTGTCAGATGTATAGCCTGCCGCTTCTCGTCAAGCTTTATCTCTGCACCTATCCAGCCCACTGAAGTTCCAAAGGTCCCCTTTGACCATGAGATTTTAAGCCCCATTGACAGCCATAGCCACAAGACCTTAGACACCATGTCTTCAATCTGATCCACCCTGCCTCTCATCAGAAGCAGCGGATCATCCACGTAGATCTGAAGTCTGCAGCGATCATCTGCAAACAAAGATTGGGATGCCCGAGCGACCAGCGCAGCCATTCTCGCCCACACCAATGGGCCTGTTCGAATCCCGAACAAGACCACATGATACACAAAGAAGCCACCTGCCGCCATTCCTGACAGATATCGCTTTTCATTGTGCCTCACAGGTAGTTGTTTGAACGCATCTTTAAAGTCTAAGCTCAAGAGACGAACCACCTCGACTTCTCCTTTGACTCGTAGAGAATCATCGCATCCTCCACAACGTCTCGAAGTCTTGGTAGCACCAGCCTCTCCTGGAAACGAATGGTTTCATTGATGCCACTCCTCCTCAAATCATGCACTAGTCGAACCTTCTTGACTTCTCTCTTCTGCTTGACAATTACTCCAATGCTTGATTGCACCAGCTTCCCATACTTGGCCTCCAACGTTGATTTGTCTTCACTCCACTCAGCGAAGCCATTTGCCACTTCCTTCAGGAACAGGTCGTCGGCCTCCTGCTTGTGCTCCAAGTACGTCGTGTAGTTCCCTTCTGCCCCAAACAAGCCACTAATCAGATTCAGCCTGTTGCACTCCTGTGGGAATTGAGCTTGGTCGACCAAGGGGAAAACCCCCCCTGGTGGAATTTTCTCTTCTATGCCAAGTGGTGTTCCCTTGTCAGGCCACGTGGCAACTTCTTCATCTGGATCTCCAGCTTCCTGAACTATTCGACTCAGGAACCTACCCCATATGCCAGAGTTGTGCCTTGGATCCAGCTTGAATTCTTTTGCAAGCCGTGCCCTAACCATTGAGATGTACTTCTCCAGGTCCACCACGTCTGTTTGCCCAATGAAATGCAAAAGGTTGACGTCCCGTGGTATCACATGTTGAGCTTCCGTAAGGACCTGAAATAGTTTCATGCCAACCAGTCTCCAACCCGGCACTCGGTTCAAGGAGAACACCGGGTTTCGAAGTCCTCCAATGCAGTCCTCATTCTCTTGTTCCCTAAGCCAGGATTTGTCCTCATAGTTTGGTTTCTTCTGACCATCTCTTATGACCACTTCTTCTTGATGTGCTCTTGCCCCCAGCTTTGTCACGTGAAGCAAGAATTCTTTTGCTAGCTCTTCGCAAAGACCTTGCGGGTATTCCGCAGCCAAAGACGTTTTGAAGACCTGATTTCCAAAGAAGTCTGATGTGAAGCCTGTCAACTTTGGGTGGACATGTGTTGGTTCACCCGGACATCTTTTCTGTAAGATCTTGAGGTGCTCTGAGTTGGTCAGCCAGCATGTGGGTTTTACATACTCACCGCCAAATCTACACTGATCACCCTCGACACTGAAGATTCCAGGAAACAAAGTCAACCTCTTCAGGGGTTTGAGCAACCAAATAAAAGAAGTCAAAGGATTTTCAATGCTAAACCAACCTCCAGCTTTGTGCTGCAATGCTGCCAGCTGGGCAGACCTTGCAGCCAACAAATTTGCCTCTTTTACCAATGGGTTTGTAGTGTCAAAGCCTTCTGGTTTCGAATGGCTTCGCAACTTCCTCACTCGAGCTATGCGATCTGACCTTCTAGCCCTGGTGAATGTTCTACACGGTGGAGCCAGATGTAGCCAGCGAATCTTCTTTCGTTTGATCCATTGCTTTATCTTCTTGAAGGTCTGGTTGTCCGTCAAGTCCAGTTCACTCAATGTGCGGTCATTCACATGTATGTCGCCAGGAGTATGCACCAAGCCCCCAGCTCTCCTCACAGCTGCGGTCAGACCCGCTTCACCCGCAAACAGCTCAAGAAACCAGGTGTCATTCAACTGTTCCTCGGCCATGTCAGAAAATTTTCGCTTGCGTGATTCTAATTCTAATGCAAAATGTGAAACCTTCTTCTCCTTGAGCTTCTGTTTCAGAAATGCCAACCTGTCCACAACCGATTCGATTGTTGCTGGCCCATCCGACCCAGAAGCCGCTTCCTCTTTTCACATATCGCGAGCCCTTTTGTTGGGCCTGCCTCCTTTCTTGCCCTTGCCTTTCCCTTTGCCCTTGTCTGGGCGTCCACTGTCCTGTGTCCACCCAGGAACTTGAGGGCAATTGATGGATTTGTGAGGCTGACGGCACCATTCGCAAACATGTGCCATCTGCTTTTCACATCCTTCATTCTTGCAGCCATTCTCATTTCTTGTCCAATCATAGCAGATGTTCACGCCTCCCATTGACTTGAAATACCTGCCATCTCTGCGCCGAGGTTCATGCTGACGCTTGTCATCCCCAGGATCAGAGCGGTAGTTTCCCGGCTTGGGAGGAATTGGAATCGCAGGCATAGCTTTGGGACCATTGACCTTGTAGAGCATAGCCGGCTTCTCGAATTCTTTGTGCCAGAAATCTTGTGCTCCTGCAGAGGCCTTGATGACGCTATTCCATGGCTGAGCAACGTTGAATGATGACATCGTGGGATGAGCATCGTGGAAATCCTCCTGTCGCCTCTTCTCCTGCATCCACCATTCACTTCTGCAACGTATGTCTGCCTGTGCCGCCAAGTGCCAGCAATCTGGGTATTCTTGGCACCTCTGCTTAAACTCTGACGCATACCTGTCTAAAACAGCAGTACTCGCCAGGCCAATCATTATGGCAGCAGTGCGAAAAATTCGCCAGGAATCTTCCCAAGACAGCAAAGACGATGCACCTGGCAGTTCCACTGCCTTCCACTGTCCATCTTTCAGCACCTGGGAAGTGAACTTCATTTGTCTCGCAAGACGTTCTCCGAAGGCTCCCCAAACACCCATGTCAACGAAAGGTGCCAATCCTTGTTCTACTTTGGCATGCAATGCACTGATCTGTGCATCTGTCACTTCTTCTCTCTCTAAGGGATTGTCTCCTTCTGAAATGCTATATGCTTTGCGAAACCTCAGGAGCAAGGCCGCATCAAGTTGTTCGATTTCCATGTCTGACCCCTGATCAATCACCTGTGACAACTTGATTCGAATCTTCGATGGCCCCACAGCCGTGGCCACAGAAGCACCATGTGTGACAGTGCCGACTACTGTTGCCGTGAACAATGGTGGCCCTTCAAACTTTTGCCTAATCGAATTGATCATCAGAAACAGTTGAGCCTTCTCAATAGGATTCAAGTATCGAGCACCCTTTGTTGCTGCATCAATTGCAGGTTTCAACATTTCTTCAGGCAACACTGCTAAGATCTGCATCGAGGTGTTGTTTGGATCACCTAGTTGTCGGTTAAAGGCTCTAAGTGTTCCATCATCCAATCCTGCCCAATTTGCAGCATCTTGCAGGGTAACCCAACTATTGGTTACTGTGAAGGAGGGCAACATCGTCGACACCCAACTAGTCACCATGGCTACTCACCACCACTAACAAGATCACCAAAAGGGGGCCATGGACTTGAGTCCAAAATGGCCATAGATTTAAACATGTCCCACCCTTCCACCCAAAAGAGATCAGTCATCAACTTGTTATTTCGAACATGTATGTTCTACTCCCCAAAAGTTCGTATATCGGAAGTTTGCCACTAAACTTCCTTTGATAATAATTATAATACACATATATACATAATTTTGTATGGAATGTGTACCTGACAAGTAAACCCGACCTCAACATTCTCACAATGTTTGTTACCCATTCACCTCAAAAGGTGGTAGAGCATCCTCCATAGGTGAAGTGGGTGAGGTGGGTTTCTCGGTTGGAACCTGGGCGACCATGACTGGTGCCATGCCACTATTGGTTGGTTTCAACAAAGTGTATCCTCCCTGAAACTAACAGTTCGCACCTGAAAACTGAAAACCAGTCTTTCCAAAAAGGAAGTCGTCTTCCAACCGTCAATCTTCAGGTGCGAACTGTTAGTTTCGGGGATAGTAATGACACGGGTATGTTTTCAACATAACCACACCCTTCCCCTACTGTTTTTTGTTGCATGTTTCAACTATTCAACTCGAAGTTTTTTTGGAAAAAGATGTAGACCTGGTGGATGTGCTAAATCTGACTGATGGTTTCATGTGGTATGTAAGCGGAAAGAGGAGCTTTTGCGTATGGTTACAGCATTGAATTGTTGATTGTGAGATTGATGCCCATCTGAAAATCATCGAAGATGGGGATGCGGACCCCGAAAAAGGGTAACCAAAGTGATGCACTGAGAAATCGGTATATTTTCACACCAGTTCCCTTTTAAGACACACCCACTTGGAAAAGGCTCCGAAGGCTCGTGGCTCTGGGAAAAACTCCACCCGAAACACAACGCATTTGTTTGAATGAATCTCCAGCTCCTGCAGTTGTCCGTGCCCCAAAGGTTGAAAACTACATATACGTATATATATGTATATACATGTATATTGTCAGTACCTTGGATAGATTACTGCATCTATGACCATCTAAATATAGATATATAATTGTATTAATAGAATCTATCCGATATATGCATGTTGTAAGTGTACAACTATGGTTGATTCTTTTTGTTCGTTTTCATACGGTTTCATCTTGCGGAAAGAAGAGGCGGTGCTGCTAACCCTGAACTTACCAACATGTTGCGTTGCTCTGTCCAACAGCCGGACAGCTCATTTGGGGTTGCTCTTAGCTTTCTGATATCATTCTATGGTCGATACTTCAGGGACTCCAGTCATCTCAAGAGTAGTTGAAACCTTGGTGACCCCTGCAGCTATCTCCACTTCAGTAGGTGATTCCCGTGATGATGAGACACCTGAGAACGGTGCTTGCAATGTTTGCAAAGACTCCGGTTGCTGATGGAAGGCCAGCAGGAAAAATACCGATACCATTGATCGTATGAAAGCCTAAATCAAAGACTTGGAACGTGTTGATTGTTTATCATTCTCAATGCTGCTTGATGTCTCTCTGAAAGTGCCAAGTGTTTTCGGGTAATACAAGTAATTCATACATCCCTCATCCAAGCATACAAGCTTGTTGGGAAGTTTCTTGTATTTCAGCCACACACTTCAAAGAGAAATGAACACAGTGCATCTGATGACCAAAGCTTCTACCCGAAAGGTTTTCTCAATCACTCTGACTCAAAGTCTATTTACATACATTTACATGGTTTCATTGTATCTGCACACAGGAAAGAACGTTTCCCATCCAAACGCACCAAAAAAATATGCCCTGAAAAACTCGACGAGGTGAATCCATTTGAAAAAAAAAATGATGACTTCCTCGTCCAAAAGTTATCAAAAGTTTCAAGATGTGTTTCTTCACACTTGACCAGTTGAAATGCCTGAGCTTCTTCCAAGTACAGGAACTTCATCTTCCTCCACCTTGACGTAAGGGGTATCTGTAGCTATTGTAGCTTTGGGAAGGTGACTGAGTCAATCTGCTCATGTTCCACCAATTAAAAATGTGTGGTCATTCTGAGGAGGGTTCTCCCTACGTTTTCATGAACATCGATTTCTAACCTGATGTCGCTTTCAATTCACCCAGCATGTAGTCTTGCCTTCTAACAGTTGAGCGAAGAAAAGTTCGTTCGAAAATTCTGGTTGCCCAGGTGGACATGAAGGATTTCTATCCCCTGAAAGGTATGGAGCCATGGCTCAAATTGCATGGAGAACAGCATGACAATGGCATCCAGCAACCGCTGAAATGTGTCTATGCATTCACCACAATCCGCAGCAAGTCTACCTTACAAGTCGACCTTTAGATGATTTCCGAAAAAATGTGAACAAAAAACTAAACAAACTAAACCAAGAAACTTGTCTTTTTCTCTTCCTCATCCATCCCATCCCCTTCCTTGTTTTTGTGTCACTTCCCTCCCAGGTGCATCCAAGACACTATGACTTGAGCTCCACCTGAGCAGAACATTTGCGAAGAACTTTTAGCACCTTTGGGGAGCTTACCTTTTAAAACATCTACCAATCATGTACCAAATATGATCGAATGTGCATGTAATTATGCATTTATCTATGTATATATATATATTATGTATGTTTAATGTATATTTATATTAACATCTTTGTGCAGATTTATCAATGTAGATGTTGATATAATCTATATGATAATTATATGGGCAATATAGTGCAATATTTGAGAAAACAATTCTCTACTATATCCTCCCAATAGTGCTTGAGATATTCCATGAATCATGTTCGTACAAGCTCGCGAAATATGCATCTAGAACCTAAAAGGCCCTTCTTCCGCAAAGCCGTTGACCGAAAAAAAATGGGAGGTCTCTTGCCACCAAGATAAACTTCAGATTTGACAAATCGTTACAAGGCAGCCTGGTCTTTAAGTTTAAAACAATCCTACTCCTTTAGAGCCATTCATTATATAATTGGGATTTCCCATTCCTCAAGCACCCTACCAATTGGGGTTTGAGAAGTCCTGTTTTCATCTCATCCCCCATGAAATATTTCCGCACCTAAGACAGTCGGCTCCATTCGCGTTGGTGCTGTTGGTACCTCAGGATAAACAAAGGGTGGAGCGGTGGTAACCCCTTACCGCACACATCCTTTTCCCCTTTAACAGCTTACCCAAGGCATCATATGATCAAGCCAAACAATGCACAATGTATTATTAAAGGCAAAGCACACTCAAAGTACTACACATGCGCATTGGTTGTGCAAAAATGAGTATGCAATGATCCTTGACATAGGCCAGAAAATGCTGAAAACCTCAATGTTGTTTTGAGTGCCTCATTTTGGGGTTGGTGCCTACAGTTTGTGGCCTATAATTTCTCGGTATCTCCTCCCCAACAGAAGCTGTATGTCAGGCTTCTGCAGGGAAATCATCCCAAAGCAGCCGTTTTTCAGGCAAAGATTTACCACCAAGCCTTTCTGAAGAACGGCAACTCCTGCTTCGATGGTCCCTTTTAAAATTAGGCTTGTAATTAGATGGGCCAAACTCGTTTGGTCAAAACACACCAAGACTGTTTAAAGGCTAACACATGGTGATTGTCATTGTCGCCCTCGTCATCATCATCATCATCATCATCATCATCATCATCATCATCATCATCATCATCATCATCATCATCATCATCATCATCATCATCATCATCGTCATCGTCATCGTCATCAAGCAACAGCAACAACAACAACAACAACACCAACAACAACACCAACAACAACAACAACAACAACAACAACAACAACAACAACAACAACAACAACAACAACAACAACAACAACAACAAC